>ML393413.1:3235-45665 GCA_005239525.1 Nicotiana knightiana
GATTTAGGTCGAAAACTCAACGTGATTGTTTGCCAACCCATAACTCTAGAATATCAATTTACATTAAATTAGTCTTTAAGTTAGTTGTCTCTTTAATCTCTTAATTTACTATTTTAGATTAATTCTAGTAAAATATTTTTTTGAGTTTAGTTTAGTTGATAGTTAATCACAAGTCCCTGTGGGTATGATATCTGGACTTAAAATCCTATATTACTTGTCGACCACGTACACTTGCGTGTGCATTGGGAAATCAACCAACACCTTCACCTTGTCGACGTCTGTTATTATGCTAATATACCGGGATATGGGTTCACACCGTCCCGGCTTCGAGGAAAGTTTATCGACCTTAAATTCAGAGGTTATTTCGCAGGTCCCGGGGATGCATTCCTTGAATTTTGGGGGTACTTTAGTCTTACCCTTGGAGGAAAGTGGATTGAGGAGGCCTTATCACCTCGTGGAATAGTTTTGGAGGCCTTCGTCATTCCTGCTGAAATATTTCAAGGGAAACAAGAGAGAGCTGATCAGGAAAAGGATACAAGAAAGAAGCAATGAGAGCTCTTTTTAAAAGGTTAGAAGAAGAAATGAAAGGAGAGGGTCAGGAGAAGGAGTATTTATAGAGGCCAACCGCGTGCATAGAGGAAAGACAAAAGGCAGTCAACTACCATAATAAATTCGAATCTTTTCAAGAACTGTGCAAATATGGCTTCACAGCATCTCTCACATCACTCGCTTACATGGCATGACTAGCAGAAAAATGAAGGCATTAAAAAGTTGGTGAATTCAAATCGTTTCTTGTCTTTTAATTCCAAGAAACGCGGGGACTATCTGTATACCGTAAAACAGGGGAAGGCCGATTTTGAGGCTTCTACAGTGTTTCGAGCCTCGATCTAGATTGTATTGGAGCAGAATCTGAAGTTCAACCCCGAGGTGCATTCCTTGAGGATGTATCCCAAGGAATCGAAATACCTCGAGGAAGGGTAAAAGATCGAAGACCGTCGTGGAAAAGCGGAACGCTCCAAAAGGCACGTGGTTAAAACTGACCAAGTCTGCAAGAATAGTACAAGTCTGTACCGTGACATTAAATAGCTGTACCAGCTATTTTTTTCTTTAATAATTGCACCTGTACTATGTTGGGATTCCCCCTCCTATATAAAGGGGACCCTTGTCATTGTGTAACACACGTGATATTCAACACAAGAACAAGAACATTCTCTGCTCCTTAACTTAAACATTGTATACAATTGTTCCATTGATATATTGCCTTTCATTTATTCCGTTCATTAATTGTTCTTCATTTATTATTCATTATTGATCATAAAGAGGCCATCTCTGAGGCCTTCAATATTGTTGTATCCCCTTCGATCGCCCTCTGTCAAGATCTCGATCTCGACTTCGAGTCCAATTTCAACCAAGTACGAGACCTTATCTCTCACCTGCTCGGTTTTTATAATCTCATTATCCTTCGCTCTTATCTCATTTTCTTACCTCTCACTTAGCAACTATTGCCTAAACAACTGGTATTAAAATAGATCTCATATTTTTAGAACCACAAAATCAAGTATAATTATAATTACCATTTTCACGGTAAACAACTAGCAACTCCTGAACATTCATGTCAATGGCCAACTTGAGTCCCAAGATGCAAGCCTCATATTCTGGCATATTGTTGGTACATAGAAACCTGAGTTTTGCAGATACTGGATCATGTTGACCTATTTCTAACACTAAAACTGCTCCAATACCTACTCCTTTGAAGTTTGCAGCTCCATCGAAGAACATTCTCCAACCATCATAGGCTTGGGTGATTTCTTCTCCTACGAATGATACCTCTTCATCGAGAAAATATGTTTCCAGTGGTTCGTATTCTCCATCTACAGAAGTTTCTGCCTGATGATCCGCCAACATTTTCCCTTTGACCACCTTCTGAGTAACATAGATGATGTCGAACTCACTCAGTAGTATATGACATTTTGCTAACTTCCCCGTAGGCATGGGTTTCTGGAAGATGTATTTAGCGAATCCGTCCTTGATATGAGATATGTGGTGTAGGCACAGAAGTAATGCCTCAACCTTTGGGCTATCCATGTCAAAGCACAGTAGGTGCGTTCTAGGAAAGAGCATTGTGCTTCGTAGGGTGTGAACTTATTACTCAGATAGTATTTGGCCTGCTCCTTTTTTCCTGTCTCATTGTGTTATCCCAAGACACAACCGAAAGCCCCATCTAGTACAGATAAATCGAGTAGCAGAGCTCTCACCGATTCCGGTGGGACCAGGACCGGTGGTTTGGAAAAATATTCCTTGATCTTGTCAAAGGCTTTTTGGCACTCTTCAATCCAACTTGTTGCAGCGTCTTTCTTCAACATTTTGAAAATTGGTTCACAGATCATAGTTTATTGTGCTATGAAACGGTTGATGTAATTGAGATGCCCTAATAAACTCATCACATCTTTATTGTTCTTCGGAGGTGGAAATTCTTAGATAGCCTTGACCTTTGACGGGTCTAGCTTAATTCCTCGGCGGATGACAATGAACCCTAATAGTTTTCCAGTGGGGACTCTGAAGGCACATTTCGCGGGATTCAGTTTCAGATTATACTTTCCAAGTAGATCAAAAATTTCCTTAAATCTGTAATGTGATATGTACCCTTTTTAGATTTGATGATGACGTCGTCCACGTACACCTCTATCTCCTTGTGTATCATGCCATGGAAAATGGTTGTCATGGCCCTCATATAAGTGGATCCAGCATTCTTTAGGCCAAACAACATCATTTTATAACAATACACTCCCCACGGTGTAATAAAGACTGTCTTTTTCGGCATCCTCTTCATCCATCCAGATCTGATGATATCCCGCGAAGAAATCCACAAAGGATTGGAGTTTATGCTTGGCACAATTGTCGGTCAGTATGTGTTTATTGAAAAATGGGAAATCATCTTTAGGACTTGATCTTTTTAAGTCCCGATAGTCGACACACACTCTGACTTTCCCATCTTTCTTTGGAACTAGCACAATTTTAGCCAACCAGGTCAGATATTCAACCACTCTGAGAACCTTGGCTTTGATATGCTTAGTGACTTCCTCGTTTATTTTCAAACTCACATCTGGCTTGAACTTTCTGAGCTTCTGCTTTACAAGCGGACACATGGGATCAATAGGTCGTTTATGAGCCACTATGGACGTTCTCAAACCGGTCATGTCATCGTAGGACCATGAAAGAATATCCTTATACTTTTTCAGGAATCGAATGTATTATTCCTTCTCTAGCGGTGATAGATGAATGCTTACACGCGTTTCCTTGACTGTTTCAGAGTCTCCCAAATGAACTGTTTCAGTCGCATCCAAATTGGACTTAGGCTTGTTTTCAAAATTTTCCACGTCCCTAACAATTTCCTTGGGTATTATATCCTCTTCCAGACCTTCTGAATCACTATCCTTATATTGCGTTGTCTCATTAGATATCACAATCGTAGGTTCATCTGGATAAGTAATAATAACGCTGTAGAGAGAGAAAATGTAAATAAATACTAAAAACAATAATCCATTGATAAATATTTAAAAACATCAAACAAGTGCAGTTTGATGATTCGAGCAATTATTTCAAAACAAAATAAGTTTAAAACAAAATACTGAAAATGTCTTATATGCTCATAAATCGGTTTCAAAAATAAATGATGCTAATTGCCAGGCTACCCAGGAACTCGACGGACCCTTGATGGTGCAGTAGTTTAGTTCTTGAGAACAACTCCCTTCTCCATGGTCTGAATAATAAGGCCTTCCTCCTCCTTCTCCTCCTCCTCCTCTTTAACTATCGCACTGCAATCCATGTTTTCATCATATGAAAACAAGTTCCTTATGCCAGCTAAAACTACATCTTTTTCGGACCCCTACATCATGTCAGCTTGATGAAATGACAGGTGCAAATGTGGTACTGGTTGTTCTAGAGGGTAATAAGGACCACACCATGGTGGTGACCAATTCTAATACTCTTTCCAGATGTATTCATACCCAAGCCCAAAAGTAGTGCCATGACGCTTTAGTTGTATCAGTTTGGTGATCCCCTGGAGATTCTTGCCGAGGCCTTTGTCGGGTTCATACCCTGTCCATGAAAATATGATTTCTATCTTAATGCTCCACCATTTGTCTTTCTCATTTGCGTTGAGGCGCTCGATGCGATGGTATGTTTCTCCACCCAACTTCCTTCTATCCTCGACGACCGGAACAATTTGATTGAAATAAATGGAATTACTTCCGTCTTCATGGATAATCACTTCCTAATAGTTCCACTCAAACTTCACGGCCCGGTTTAGAGTAGAAGCTACGACCCCAGTGGCATGTATCCAAGGTCGCCCCAACAACAGATTGTATGTAGCAGATATATCCAATACTTGAAACTCAACATCGAAGCAGGTTGGGCCCATCTGTTGGCTGAGGTTGGTCTCCCCAATTGTGGCCCTTTGAGACCAATCAAAGTCTTTCACATTCATACTTCCCGCTCGTATCTCGTGCTGGAACTTACCTAATCTTTTCGGACTAGTTAGTGGACATATGTTCAGACTCGAACCCCCATCTATCAGGACTCTAGCAATGAATTTGTCCTCAAATTGCACTATGATAGGCAATGCCCTGTTGTGACTTAATCCTTCCGGTGGAAACTCGTCTTCATGAAAAGTGATCTTGTGGCATTCCAACACTTGCCCTACCATGTTGGCCAATTTCTCCACTAGTGATATGATTGGTTACACAGGCTTCATTCAACACCTTCATCAGGCATTCCTATGTGCCTTAGAGTTTTGCAACAGTGATAAAATGGATATTTGAGCAGGGATTTTGTTTAGATGATCCACCACAAAATATTCTCTTTCTTGCACCTTTCTTCAAAGATTGTTCGGGCAGGTCTCAATGACAGGTGGCGTAGAGGTATCTTCTTTGCTTGTTCCTCCCAAATGATCGGGTGTATAAACCCTACCGGTTCTGTTCATGCCTTGTGCTGCACCTGTTTCTTCCATTTTTGCCTTTCCTTTCCTTCTTGATTCCGCAACATCCCGTGGTATAGCATTAGACTTATAAGACGGCATAGGTGCTACCATCACGGTAAAAGGTGTTTTTATTTCAACCTCAAACGAGTTGGTGCGGCTACCTCAACTTCAATTGGTGCCTAAGTTTCTTCCACGATAGGTGTAAGAGTGACTGGAGATGTATTAGGATTATCCCCTTCTCGAATGAGTCATGTTGAATCTTTCGAGTCCCATTATTCATCAGTCTCTATCACGTTTACCCTTTCACCCCTGTGATCTAGGAGAGGATTGTTACGGATATTGGGTGCAACCTCCTTTTTCCTGTATGACTTTGGTGTCAATTAATCTCTGAATCTTATCCTTCAAAGGATGAAACTCATCAATAGTATGACCCTTCATTCCTGAGTGATAGGAACATGTCTTATTTGGGTTAATCTACTAGGAAGTGTTTTCCATAGCAACAGCGAGAATGGGAGTGAAATAATCAGCAGCCTTTAGCCTCTCATATAGTTGGTCTATGGGTTCAGCAATTGGAGTTTATTGTCTGGGTGGTCTGCAATCGAAATTTGTCTTGGTTTTTGGTAATTTTGGCGGGATAATGGTGAGTGGTAGTATGCTTGTTGGGTATTATAAGTATGGTAAGTGGCGGCAGGTTGTTGGTTTCTGGGAGGTGAAGGTTGATATGTGGGTGAAGGTGTTTGGTATGTAAGACGAGACTTAGGACCTTGGGATACTATTAATGCACCCACTTCTTTCTTCTAGGAGATACCTCCTAACCGCAAAGCTTTATTTGTGGCTTGGAGTGCTTCGAAGTTTGTCACCATTCCGCTTTTGATCCCTTCTTCTATTCTTTCTCCCAATTTGATGATATCAGCAAATTTATGATTTTCAATAATCATCAATCTTTCGTAGTATTACGGGTCCTGAGCTCTGACGAAGAAATTATCCATTTGTTCTTCTTCAAGTGTCGGCCTTACTTTTGCAGCTTCAGACCTCCACCGATTACCATACTCGCAGAATGTTTCAGTTGGTTTCTTCTTGAGATTCTGAATGTAGAAAATGTCTTGTGTGTTTTTTGTGTTAAACCAGAGCCAATCCATGAATTCTGATGCCATACTCACCCAATTAACCCACTTCTTTGGGTTCTGACTGATGTACAATACAAGGCGTCTCTAGTGAGGCTCCTCATGAACAGCTTCATACGAATTCGTTCATCCTTGCCAACCCCTACAAGCTTGTCACAATACGTTTTCAAATACACCTTCGGATCAGTAGTTCCGTCGAACATTTCAAACTTAGGAGGTTTGTTAACCTCCGGCAGTTCTACATCTGGCTGAATACACAAACCCTCATAATTGAAACCCTCAATGCCTTTGCCACCTTCGACACTTTGAACTCTGCCAGTAAGCTTCTTGAGTTCTTGTACCATGTTTTTGATGAGTAGGTCCTTCTCGGCAGATTCAGGTATATATAAGGTTTGTTGTGGGGTATGGTTTAAAGTTTCCACATATATGGGATTGCTTTGATGGACTCCGGGAATCTGGGCATAATGGTGGTTCTATACGGCTAAAATCGGAGAGCCCGATTTCATGGCACTTCGATGAAAATGAAGGGTCGAAGGCCTGAGCTCGGCATCAAGGGGCACATCGAGGGTCCTCGACCTCGAGGAAGCACAAATCAAGGGTCGACATGAAAAGGCAGGAAATCCACAAGGGGCATGTGGTTAAAGCTGACAAAGTACACAAGATAGTACACGCCCGTATTGTGGCATTAAATGGATGTACCAACCATTTCTCTTTTCATTAAATAGTTGTACCCGCTGTATTTCTTTGTAATGGTTACACATGTACTATGTTGGGATTCCCCCTTCCTATATAAAGGGGACCCTTGTCACTTTGTAAGGCACATGATATTCAATATAAAAGAACAACAACATTCTCTTCTTTCTAACTTAAAACATTCTCTACAATCGTTCCATTGATTTATTACATCCATTTATTGTGTTTCATTTATTGTTCTTCACTTATTACTTGTTATTGATCATAAATAGACCATTATTAAGGCCCACAATACTTTTTCATAATCATCGATAGCCCCAAGTCAAGCTTCTCAAGCTCGACCTCGAGGACTACCCGGATACCCTCGAGACTGGCCTCTTTGATATCGGGTTTGCGTAATTTAGTTCTTTTCGCTCTTATTTCATTTTTCTCGCTTCATACCCTGCATCTACTTCCTGAACAACCGATATTAAAATAGATCATATATTTTTAGAACCACATAATCAAATATAATTGTAATTACCATTTTCATGGTAAACAGTTTGGCGCTCACCGTGGGGCTAAAAATAATAGTGATTGTTTTAGTGATGGTTTTCTAAAAATACAAGTTATTCTTCACACTTTTTCTTGCCCAAGAATCTTCACTTTCAGGTCAGAAAATGTCTAACTCAGTAAACGCACATGAAAACAACGGTCTTGAGGACCATAGAGAGAATGAAGTAGCTACCTTAGGTGCCGGTGTGCCACCGCAAAACCCTGAAAGGGCACCAGTGCAAATTCCTGTCGATGAAGGCTCATACAAAGCGCAACATGTCGATGTGAGCTCACATACAAACAGAAGCGTTCATGAAGAAGACTAGCTTGAAGAACAGGGAACCCCTGCTCAAAGGGAAAGGGAAGTTAGCCTTCATGTTATTTTTTAAAGGTTGCAGGCACAACAGGTGGCTATTTCTATGCTACAAAGCCAACAGAGAACCCCAAGCACGGCACCACCTGAAACGGCTCCTCGAGTCGAACAGGCACTGAAAAGATCAAGCAATAATGGGTCAGCAGCCGACCCCGCCATTATGAAAATGCTCGAAGACCTCAAGGATTGAATCAAGCGAAAAGAAGACAGAGGCTAATGACAAAAAAGTGGACACCTACAAATCGAGGGTCGATCAGATCCCAGGCGCACCCCTGATCCTAAAGGGTGTAGATTCAAAAAAGTTCGTGCAGAAGCCATTTCCGTCGAGCGCAGCTCCGATGCCTATCCCGAACAACATGCTGTATTTGTTGCAGAATAAGGGGCGATCACACATTGAAGACCCACAAGAACACTTGAAAATTTTCTTTTCATTTTGTGTGGCCCAAAGGTAGCTGAATGTGACCCAAGAATCCATAAAGTTGTTACTGTTCCCGTTCTCGGTGACTAGAGAGGCTCAGACTTGGGTGAATTCGCTCCCAATAAATTCCATTCCCACTTGGGAGGAATTAGTCAAGCAGTTTCTAAACAAGTTTGATCCTCCCAACAAGACTGCAAGGCATATTGATGAGATATTGCAGTACAAACAGAAACCTACTGAAACCTTGCAGGAAACATGGGAAAGGTTCAAAGGGATGCTAGTTAAGTGTCAACACCATGGCATTCCAGACCAGATGCTTGGCCAGAGATTCTACATGGGTTTAGTAGAAAATTTGAAAGCTAATGTAGACGCTTTAGTTAGGGGTGCATTTATGAGCAAGACATTCACAGAGTGCAAGATTCTTCTCGATAAGATGTCTCAAAATTCAGGCTGGATGAAGAGAGGTACGACCCTGACACCAATAGTGCATTCTGTCCCTCTTGACCCAAACAATTAACATGCAGAGAACATAGCCCCGCTCATGACTCAGATGGGTATACTGACAAAGAAGATTGACGAGATGGGTACAAAGCAAGTGCATATTGTTGATACAAAAAATGGAGGATTGTGTACCCCTTGCATTAATCAGTCTTATGTGTGCTCATGGAGTGGAGAAAGTGATAACCAGAGTTTCAGAGAGGACATGAACTATGTTAATAATTTTGGGGTTCAGAGGCAAGGAGGACAACAATGGGGGCCAGCACCTAACCAGCAGTACAGACCCAACATGCCACAACCTGGAGGTATACGAACACAAGGCCAAGTGGTGCCATATCAAAGGCAACAGGGCTATCAACATCAGCACCAGCAACATTTGGCATATCAGCCACCTCATCAGTAACAAGATAATAACATGGTAGAAATTAGGGGCTTGCTACTGCAACTCATGGGAACAAATGGTAAGATGCAGGAAAAGTTGACAGTGCATGACTTAGCAATTAAAGGCATTGAAAATCAACTGGGACAGTTGTCCATGGCCTCATATAAGTGCCCCCAAGCAACATTGCCGGCAGCCACTAATAATAACCCAAAGGAGCAAAACCCAAATCAGCTAATGGCAGTGAGTCTCCGGAATGGGAGAGATTTAGATAGAGAGCAAGAAGTTGCTCTATCCAGAAGAGATACTATACCAGCCACTCCAGTTCCATTAGAGGCAGATCAATTAGCAAAACTCATTGAAGTGGTAGTTGAACAGGCACAGGTTGAAAATGGTAAGACAAAAGAGGGTGAACAATTCTTAGAACAGGTGGTACCTCTTGTTCCACAATCTTCCAACAAAGAACATCCAGCAAGCAATGGACAAAGAGTGAATCCCGCACCCTTCCCTCAGAGATTGGAAAAACAAAAGAAAGATGATCAATATAAGAAATTAATGGAGATGCTTCGCCAGATTCAATTGAATATTCCCCTCATGGATGCTTCGAGGGAAATGCCAGGATATGCAAAGATAATGAAGGACCTGATGTCGCGGAAATTTGACTTTTAAGACCTGTCCATTTTAACTCTGACACAGACCTGCAGCATAGTAGTGACAAGACTTATGGCCTAAAAGATGTCTGATCCAGGTAGCTTCACTATTCTGTGTACTATTGGGACTTATGCTTTTGCAAAAGAATTGTGTGACTTGGGGGCCAGCATAAGCTTGATGCCCTTGGCAATCTATACAAAATTGGGCATTGGCAGAGCTAGACCGACCTCAATGCTACTGAAACTGGCTGATCGCATGGTTAAAATATTGAATGGAATTCTTGATGATGTTAGGGTGCAAGTGGGAAAATTTGTATTCCCTACATACTTTGTTATTCTGGACTGCCAGGTAGATGAGGAGATACCCATCATATTGGGAGGGCCATTCTTAGGCACTGGGAGAGTGTTGATTGATTGTGAGACTGGAGAACTAAAAATGAGGTTTAACAATGAAGAAGTAATATTAAACGTTCAAATATCCATGAGGAGACCCAGTAAATATGCAAATTGCTCACTAGTGGAAGTTGTGGATGTGATACTGCAAGAAGAGGATGAGACCCTTAATGCCAAAGATACATTGGAAGCCTGCTTGACAAATTTAGAAGAAATGGATGGTGAAGGGTTGGCAAAGTGGGTCATGGCCCTCGAGGGTCAAGGATTCTGGAAAGGGAACCTCAGTTCGAGCCCTTACGTTTAGAGGAGAGAGTGACACCACCTGCAAAGCCATCAATAGAGGAACCACCACAGCTGGACTTAAAACCGCTTCCAACCCACCTCAGGTATGCTTTCTTGGGCTCCAATTCTGCTTTGCCTGTTATTATATCATCTGGTTTGCTAGCTGTGCAAGTAGAACAATTATTGCAGGTATTGCAAGAATGCAAGACTGTCATTGGTTGGACCATGGCAGACATAAAAGGTATCAGCCTAGCCTTCTGCATACATAAGATTCTTCCAGAAGAAGGGCACAAACCTTCCAGGGAACATCAACGTCGGCTGAACCCAAATATGAAGGAAGTAGTAAAGAAGAAAGTGATCAAGTGGTTGGATGTGGGCATCGTCTTCCCTATCTCTAATAGCAATTGGGTCAGTCCTATCCATTGTGTGCCGAAAAAGGGAGGAATGACGGTCGTAAAAAATGAAAAGAATGAGTTAATCTCAACTCGCACAGTCACGGGGTGGCAAATTTGCATGGACTATCAGAAATTAAACGCAGCCACCCGAAAGGAATATTTCCCCTTACCCTTCATTGACCAGATGTTGGACAGGTTAGCTGGGCGATCCCATTTCTGTTTCTTGGACGGATACTCGAGGTATAATCAGATCTCAATCGCCCCGGAAGATAGAGAGAAAACGTCATTCACTTGTCTGTATGGCATCTTCGCCTTTCAGAGAATGCCCTTTGGACTTTGCAACGCACCGTCCACATTCCAACGGTGCATGTTAGCCATTTTCACTGACATGGTTGAGGATATTATGGAGGTTTTTATGGATGATTTCTCCGTAGTGGGGGATTCATTTGAAGATTGTCTTTACAACCTAAGAAGAGTGCTCAAAATATGTGTGGAGAAAAATCTGGTGCTGAATTGGAAGAAGTGACATTTTATGGTACAAGAAGGAATAGTGTTGGGGCATAGAGTGTCTAAAAGGGGATTTGAAGTCAACCTTGCCAAAGTAGATGTGATCAAGAAGCTTCCAGCACCCACTTCGGTAAAGGAAGTGAGAAATTTCCTTGGGCACGCCGGATTTTACAGGCAGTTCATTAAGGATTTTTTAAAGATTTCTAACCCCTTATGTAAGCTGCTTGAAAAAGACCAGTCCTTTTTGTTTTCTGATGATTGCAGGTTAGCATTTGAGGAGCTAAAGAAGAGATTGGTGACTACACCCATCATTGTTGCACTCAACTGGGAGCAACTATTCGAGCTCATGCGCGACGCCAGTGATTATGCTATAGGATCAGTTTTGGGGCAGCGCAAGGATAAGATGATGCACCCGATTTACTATGCAAGCAGGACGCTTAGTGGTGCACAGCTGAACTACACTGTCATGAAAAAGGAAATGCTCGCTGTAGTGTTTGCCTTCGGCAAATTCAGGTCGTACCTAATTGGCTAAAAAAATATTGTTTATACTGACCATGCAGCTATCAGGTACTTGATAGCAAAGAAGGAGTCAAAGCGACGCTTGATTCACTGGGTTCTGTTGCTACAAGAATTCAACTTGGAAATCCGTGACAGAAAGGGGATGGACAATCAAGTGGAGGACCACCTCTCGAGGTTTGAAGTGGCAGAAAAGAGGATGGAGGTTGAAGATATAACTGAGACATTTCAGGATGAGAAGTTACTTGCTGTAACAATGGAGGAGGCACCATGGTATGCTGATATTGCTAATTACTTAGCAAGTGGTATTGTACCTTAAGACCTCTCCTAAATTAAAAAGAAAAAGTTCTTATGTGATTGTCGTGCTTATTACTGGGATGAACCTCTACTATATTAAGATATGTGTTGATAACATGATCCGGAGGTGTATCCCCGAGTATCAACTTTCTGTTTTGCAGGCTTTCCATGCTTTACTATATGGTGGACACTTTGGAGGAATCCGGACAACAACAAAGGTGTTGTAATCGGGATTGTATTGGCCTACACTATTTAAGGATGCGCATGCTTGGGTCAAAATCTGTGTTGAATGCCAAATGAACAGGCAACATATCCCGCCGTCATGAGATGTCAATGACCATAATTCAAGAGGTGGAGGTGTTTGACATGTGGGGGATCGACTTCATGGGGCCATTCGTCAGCTCATACGGTAACAAATATATATTAGTTGCAGTTGACTATGTCTCCAAGTGGGTTGAAGTGGTGGCTCTCCCTACCGATGATGCAAAATGGGTGACAAGTTTCCTAAAGAAAAACTTCTTCACACGTTTTGGCAACCCAAGAGCTATGATCAGTGATGCTGGCTCCCATTTTTGCAATAGAGTGTTCGCACGCCTGTTGGAGAAATATGGAGTTCTCCACAAGGTAGCCTCACAGTACAACCCACAAACAAGCGGGTAAGTTGAAGTGTCCAATAGGGAGATTAAAATTATCCTTACAAAAACAGTGAATGCAACAAGGAGCGATTGGGCGAAGAAGCTGGATGATGCATTGTGGGCATATCGCACAGCCTTCAAAAATCCAATTGGCATGTCACCATACAAGTTGGTGTTTGGAAAGGCATGCCACCTTCCAGTAGAGCTCGAACATAAAGCACTGTGGGTATTGCGGTAGCTGAATTTAGATATGGAGACAGTGGGCACCAACAAAGTCACTGGGTTGCATGAGCTGGAGGAATTCAGGTTCCAGGCATTTGAGAGTGCTAGACTATACAAAGAAAGGATGAAATTGATGCATGATAAGCACATCTTGGATCGGAACTTCAAACCTAAGAGATCTAGCGTTACTATATAACTCAAGATTGAGGTTGTTTCCGGGAAAGTTGAAGTCCCGATGGTCAGGACCCTTCAAACTGGTGCAAATGTTCTCAAGTGGAGCCGTGGAGATTGAATCAGAAGATGGGACAAACAAGTTCACAGTGAATGGCCAAAGAAAAAGGGGACAGAGTGGTAATAACTTTGGAAAAGCCCCAAGACACGAATGAAGAGTGATGATTAGAGCCTATGCCGTGCCGCGACGTTAAATCACGCACTTCCTGGGAGGCAACCCATGATTTGTTGTAATTCGTCGTGTTGCGACATTAAATCAAGCGCTTCTTGGGAGGCAACCCATGATCTTCTTTTGTTTCTCTTTTGTTTTGTTTTTGTATTTGATGTCAATGATACTAACCAGTCTATTAGTGTGCAGGGAAAGATTTGTGCACATCGGGAGGATTCGGGGTCAAAAGCTAACCCCAGAGAGGTAAAAACATTGAAGAAAACATTAAACAAAATTGTGTAGGCCGCTGTGTTGGTCACCGCAACCGCGGTTGCGAACGGGTCCTGGCGCGGTAATTAAAGGACCCACTATTTTGGGTCACCGATCACGATCCTAACCGCGGATCGGGCGTGGTGTTTCAATGAGGTTCTGCCCAGCGTCCGCGACTGCAGAGTTGGGCGTGGTCGGGTGACATCAGGTAAGTTTTTCTAATTATTTTTTTTTATTTTCTTTTCTAAAATCCACCCCTCTCACTTAACCTAAAACACCCGCCCACCCCTCTCACTTTACCCGTTCTCTTTCCCCTTCTCTTAATTTCACTCTTCATCTCCCAAGTTAAAATCCCTAATCCACGCCGCTCCCCTGCATTTTCCTCATCTCACCAAAAGCATGCCTTCCTTATCTTACTCCATTAACAAGCTCTCACCTCCATAGTTCAAGAATATTAAGTAAGTTCGCGATCTCTCTCTCCTTGCAATTATTTTTGAATTTGTTTCTTTTCTCTTTTGTAGTTTATTTTCAGATTTTTGGTAGAAATTTTAAGTAAATTGGTCTTACTTTTAGTATAGAATGTAGAGGTAAAAAAACCATGACTCTCTTGTGTTATAGGTAGATTATGGTAGAGATAGGTGGGTGAAGCCATTGTAGTTGATTTGGGAGGATTTGTAACTCTATAGGGTTATTTGTGCTAAACTGTATCCATATGCACACTAGGTGTTTGTTGAATTTTCCCTATGAGCTTTAAATGCTATTGTGACCATGGTGTAGGTGAAGTCTGAGTAACCGCCCTGGGTTCACATAATCCACACCCTTACTTATAGTGGCACTTGCGTTGTCAGGGATAATGAATCCATCCAGGAAGAGACGGTCCACAAGATCCTCGGCCAGTAGACCGGGAGGTCCTTCTAGAGCTCGGGCACAGGCTAGCTCGAGCCAATTTGGGAGTAAGCGGTTTGTGTCTAGAAAGGCGCAGGAGAGATTTAGTGCGAAGGCGGAAAAGAAGCCTGTGGCCGAAAGGGTCATTGACAGGGTAGCTCTTCGTGTTGAAAACCCAAACATATACCGGGAGTTGTTGCGGTGTCGGCTCAAAATATTCTTTGAGGAGCCGGAGGATGGCAATATGATGCTGGTTAGAGAATTTTATGCAAATTGCCCAGATCATGAGAATCGGGTTGTCACCGTGTGCCAAACCAGAGTAAATGCTTCACGCGAGGCCATCCGACGAGTGTACAGGTTGCCAGCCTTCAACAGGGCTGAAGATTTTTACCAGACATAGTAGAAAAGGCCTGTCACTTGGAACCTCTTCATCCAAACCATTTTTGTGTCAGGCAAGGACCTAATATGGGTTAAACTTATGTGCACCCTGAATTCATCCTCCCTCACTTGGTAGGCAAAATGTTGGCTGAACTCATCAACAATCGTCTGCTGCCATCGAGCAACACCATGGATGTCAATGGACCTAAGGTAGCAGCGATATGGTGTTTTATGAATGGTCATGATTTCAATGTGGCCCGGCTGATCCAGGAAGAAATGTTCATCCGCTCAACCGAAAAGAAGTATTGTTTCTACTTTCCTTCTCTGGTTACCAAATTGTGTATAGCGGCAAGAGTTCCTGAGAACCCCAACATGGATGGGTTGGTGCCAAAGGAGGCCGCGTTCAGGGCATCCAAAGTAACCATCAGGAAAGACCCGGCGGCACCTCCAGCTGTTCAAAGCGACTCCTCGGATGAGTCGGATGATGATGGTGCAAATTTTTGATGAGGCAGGCCCATCTCAGGCCCGCCGGGGTACCCGTCTGACAGCTCTAGAACAAGATATGGCTGGGTTGCGCACTTCGGTAACGGACCTGGGTACTAGAGTTGATGCTCTAGCCACTCAAAGTGCAAAGTCTGAGAAGAAGATTATGGGCTGACTGTGGGCGCTAGGATGAACTTGTCGCCTCGATCCTGGCACTGTCTCCGATCAGGACTGAGTACCAGAGAAGTCCCCTTACCTTACTCTACTTTAATTTATTTGACATGGGGACATGCCGATTTTTTTTAAGTGTGGGGTGGGGAATGATGGGTATGTTATTGTTGTATATGTATGTATTTGATTGGTAGTTTAGTTTGTCAAGTTAACTTCGACTTGGCCCGAAGATTGATACCACTCGAGGGGTTTCTTGAGGGACTAAAGTCGAACAAAAAAAAACAAAAAACAAAAAGATTTTGGTTTTGTATTAGTGTATCAACTCCCCCTTGGGTTTTCTTTAAACCACGGTTCTTTTCCAAGGGTTTTCATTTGAACCAGGTGTAGTTAGTTTTATCCATTTTTTTTAGTTAGGAACTTATGGACGAGAAAAGAATTGAATATAGACTACTTTAGAGTGACACTTAGGCTCATTAGTTGACTCTAGCGAGAAAGCCTTAAAATGTGTGTTCTTGATTTGGCTTAAGTACCCTGAGCGGAGTGTCTGATGATCCAACCTGAATTGAGTCATGTGCCATGTGTGAGTGAGGCTTAGTGTACTCTGTGCTAACATGTAACGCCTAGAATTTGCCCTGTATGTTTGCAAAGTGAAATGGTAGTCTTATTTGGTCTAGGAAGTGATATAGGCATTTCTTTGTTGAACCATATCTATACATGTTCTACCCACCTAATTGTTGTATACCATTGTTAACCCTTTGAGCCTGTGATCCTATTTTCTTTGGCAACCACATTACAAGCCTTACCTAATTTTGAAATGTCCATTTATTTGAACCTCATCACCTCTATAAGCACTTGAATTATGATGAAATATGTAAAAGTTAAAGTGTGGGGTGGTTGGTTAGGCTTTTGAGTGGAGCTGGGGAAATATGGATAAAGGTGCACGGTGTCGAAAATTAATACTAAAAGCCATCGGAACTGGAAAAAAAATGAGTATTGTGTAAAGAATAAGTCTTTGATGGTGGTGGCTTTTGAGATAATTGTGCTTAGAGAAGTACGGGGTATGACATATTGATGTAAAGTTGGAATGGTGGTTTGACATAAGTATGTGCTTAAATGTTGAAACAGATGTTGTTGACCCAAGTCACTCCATAGTTTTGAAGATTGACAAATGTCTGACCAGTTGAACTAGGTCCATCAGAGCATACACACAAGACCTGACGCGTTGGCACATGAATCTTATATGCATAGGAGATGAATGCGATTGTGAAGTATCAATGAACAAGGAGAGTGTCTCCTAATGCGAAAAGGTTGCAAATTGATCAGAGAATCGAAGTTAAATTCAGTAAGGACAGTAACCAAGGAAGGAAGTTGAGTTTAATACGAACTCGTTCTCCTAGGTAGAATTGTACCAGAACTGAACGACAAACTCAACAACTGACTTTATAAATAATTGAAGTATTCTTGCTTGAATCAAGAACGCACAAGTGCAGAAGTGAATCAAGATCTGAAAGAAAAATTCCCAGATATTTTGAAAGTAGAATTACTGTGCGATACAAGGGCTACAGACCAGCTAGAAGAACTAGTTCCATCTGTTTGTCATTGAGTCTAGGTGGTTGTAGTAGGAGATTTAATATTGTATTTTTTCAGCTTTCATAGAAGCAATTGTAATAGGTACACATTGTTCAAGTTAGAGTTAACCTGAAGCTTGTAGAAATTAGCTAGACGCTAGTTACTACGAAGGGATTAGAGTTAGTCCTAGGATTACAAAAGAGTTTATTTTGTAAGTCCGTTTGGCTCAGAGTTCTAGTGAAGAGTTTGAGCAAATCCTACTAAGGAGTAGGTCGTGGTTTTTTCACCTTTTGAGCCAGGTGTTTTCCACGTAAAAATCTCTGTGTTTTTACTTTACTACTTTTATTATTCCGTAACAGTAGAAGTTGGAACACTAAGAAGAACTAGGTTCTTCTAGAGAGACAGGACTCGAAAATTGGGTACCAAGCAAATTAACCTATCTCCTTGTGTGGTATTGACGTCTAAAACATCAAGTGATTATCAGAGTAGGTTATCCTTGAAAGGCTAACACTTTGGAGAAGATCAATATGAGTGCACCACCTGGAAATTGGGAGGGTCAATCAACTACAAGGCCACCACTCTTCAATGGCCAGTATTACTCTTGGTGGAAAAACAGGATGAAGGACCACCTGATTGGAGAAGACTATGAACTCTGGGACATAGTCATTGATGGTCCTCTAGCTACCATGATGAAGACTGCTGAAGGTATAGATGTACCAAAGACTAGAGGTGACTGCACTACTGAGGATCTGAAGAAATGGGAGAAGAATGCAAAGGCCAAAAAGTGGCTAGTGTGCGGACTAGGTCCAGACGAGTACAGCAGAATCCAAAGATGCACCACTACCAAAGAGTTCTGGGATACCTTGCAAGTAGCCCATGAAGGAACACCTCAGGTAAAAAGGTCAAGAGGTACTCTACTATACTCTCAGTATGAAAACTTCACTATGAAAGAAGGAGAGACTATCCAAGAGATGTACACAAGGTTCACAACCTTGACTAATGAACTGAAGTCTCTTGGAAGAGTCATTCTTGAAGAGGACAGGGTTGAGAAGATCCTAACAAGGGTCTTGCCTATTTCCTGGGAAAGCAAAATCACTGCTATCCAGGAATCCAAAAATATGGCAACCCTGAGATTGGATGAGCTGATTGGAAACCTCACTGCCTATGAACTGAGAAGGCAGACAATGAAGATGGATGGTCCAAAGAAGGATAGGAGTTTAGCACTAATAATCAATGAGGGAGCAGATCTGGAGTATGATGAGATGGACTTGATTACCAAAGAATTCAGAAACTTTCTCATGAGGAAGAAGAGCATCTCTAGAGGAGGAAACTACAACAAATCAAAAGCTCCAGAAAAGCCAACCAACGAGGGATGCTACAAATGTGGTAAGACTGACCATCTCATCAAAAACTGTCCTCAGTGGGAAGTAGAATAGAAAAAGAAGAGATATGAAAGAAGTAACAGGAAGAAGGAACAGGTCCAACCCAAGAAAACCACAACAAAGGCTATGGGATCTGCTTGGGGGGAAAGTTCATATGAGGAATCAGAAGATAGGGAGACTGAAGATCAGGCGCTCATGGCAGTTGGAGAATCTGATGAGGAATCACATGAAGAACCATCTCCCATCTTAAAAATAAATTAAATTTCCTATCTAAGGAAAAACTCTCTGAGTTGCTATTTGATCAACTATCTAAAGAATGTGCAATGCTAAAAGCAAAGTGGATGAACCTGGAAATCAGAGTCAGTGAATCTGAAAAGAAAAACATTGTCTTGTTGAACCAGGTTCATCCACTTGAAACTGAGATTCTAGAACTAAAATATGAAAACTTAAAGCTAAAGCTAGGATCCAGTAAAAAGGTTGTTGATTATTCTCATATCATATTAGAAGAAAACGTGGGAAAACTAAAAGATAAGATGTATGCCAAGGATGAACAGATAAGAACTCTTAACGAAGAACTTGGCAAAATCAAACATGAATTAGATCGAATTTTTAAATGGAATAAATCCTCTGATTCCTTGATATGGCTTCAAGAGAATCATAGTAGCAACCGGAGAGGGATTGGCTTTGAAAATCAATTGCCCAAGTGGGATCCCAAAAGCAAGTATCTCACTCTCCCTGAGAATAAAATCTGCATCCATTGTGGTAAGACTGGCCACTACAAATATGAGTGTACTGCAAAAGAGCAGGCCAGTCAAAAAAATGAGAGGTTTGTAAAAAGGAAAAACTAGCTACCAAATTGGGCCAGAAAAAAGTTGATTCATCCATTCTCTCATATAAAAGGACCCAAACTAGTTTGGGTTCTTAAAACTAACCCCTGATTCTTTGAATACTTTATACATGCGTACATGTTTTTTTCCATCGGGGGCTCGACTATTGTACATGGACACGATTCGTTTGGCCGTTTGGTCCATTACAACATTGGTCTGTCGAGGCCTTCTTCGGCATAACTTGCTTTCAAGGGTAACCTCCAAGGGTGATTCCTCCCAGTATTCGAGGTTGATTGAAAAGAAGCCTTGAATATTTATTGAGTTTTCCTTAGGTAGCATGTAGGTATTGCCTCGTTAAAAACCTTGCCGGTAAAACCCATTTGGGATAAAACCCGATCTAAGGAAAAAAGAGGTGCAACGCATGCTTTAAAACCCAAGGTCTTCGAGTTAACGAATGCCCCGATTTCTCAATCGAACATCCGCAAAAGGTCAGTGTGGAACATACAAATTAAAATGGAGAACGTTATACCTTAGCAATAATTGCGTTTGAGCATTGATATGTTCCAATTGCTTGGCAGTTGCTCGCCTTCCATGGTGTTAAGGTTGTAGGATCCTTTCCCTACTACTCTGAGGACGCGGTACAGTCCTTCCCAACTAGGGCCTAGTTTCCCTTTGTTTGGGTTTCGAATGTTGAGGGTGACTTTCCTTAGAACGAAGTCCCCGACCCTGAAGTGTCGGAGGTTTGTTCTTCTGTTGTAGTATCTTTTGGTCCTTTGCTTTTGAGAGGCCATTTGGATTAACGCGGCTTCGCGCTTTTCATCCAGTAACTCAAGGGCGGTGTTCATGGCCTCTTTGTTTGAGTCCTCGGAGGCGTGTTGGAATCTGGCACTGGGTTCTCCAACCTCGACCGATATCAATGCCTCGGACCCATATACCAAAGAGAACGGGGTCTCTCCTGTTCTTGATTTTGAAGTTGTTCGATATACCCATAGTACTTCGGGCAACACTTCTCTCTATTTTCCATTTACATTCTCTAACCTCTTCTTTAGGTTTTGAATGAATGTTTTGTTTGTGGACTTGGCCTGACCGTTCGCACTTGGGTGGTAGAGCGTTGATAGGATCCTTTTGATTTTATGGACCTCGAGGAACTCCGTCCCTTTGCTGCCAATGAACTGCTTCCCATTGTCACATGTAATCTCGGAGGGGGTTCTGAATTGGCATATGTTGTGGTCCCATATTAAGTCGATGACTTCCTTTTCTCTTATCTTCTCGAAGTCCTGCGCTTCTACCCATTTTAAGAAGTAGTCAGTCATAAATAAGATAAATCTAGCTTTACCTGGCGCTGTTGGTAGGGGACTGGCGATGTCCATTCCCCATTTCATAAATGGACATGGGGACAGAACCGAGTGTAGTTGTTCACCGGGTTGATGAATCATCGGTGCAAATCTTTGGCATTTGTCACATCTTCGAACAAATTCCTTGGTGTCTTTTTCCATTCTATCCCAGTAGTATCCTGCTCTTATTACCTTTCAAACCAAAAAGTCGGCTCTGGAGTGGTTGCCACAAGAGCCTTCGTGGATTTCTTGTAGCACATAGTCGGTGTCCCCCGGTCCCAAGCATACTGCTAGTGGCTCATCGAAGGTCCTTCTGTACAGTGTTCCATTCTCGTCGAGTGAAAATTGGGCAGCCTTAGCTCGAAGGGCCCTCAATTCCTTTGGATCCGTGGGGAGATTCCCATGTTTCAAGTAGTCAATGTACTTGTTCCTCCAATCCCATGTTAGGCTTTTTGAGTTGACTTCGGCATGGCCTTCTTCAGTCACTGATTTGGATCATTGCACAATAGTCCTCGGGGGTGGTTTGCGCAGGTGCGAAAAGGGGTCAGGCTGGAGAAGGTCGTAAGTGCGAGACATGGGCTGCACCTGCGGAGCCGCAAGTGCGAGATTTGGGCCTTAAGTGGAATTCCGAAAGTGCGAAGCAAGGGCCGCAGGTGCAGTTTCACTAGGCAGGACGTATAAATACTTGCCTCCGCAAATTTTTGGCATTATTCATCACTTGTGCATGCGGGTTGAGTCATTTTGGGAGCAAATTGAAGAAAGATTTCGAGGGTCTTCTATGGAGGAAAGTTTCTCGGACTAAAACCTCGATTCTCTGTTGTTATTTGACGGATTAGGCTTGGAATTAGTGGATGTAATGGTATAAATTGGGGGTTTAGGGCTTGGGAAACTGAGACATATAATTAGGGAATTTAGGGTTCAATTGTAGTCAGATTTTGATGCATTTTATAAGTGTAGACTCGGGAAAGGATAAGGATTCTTGTGATACAATTTTTATCGTATTCCGAGACGTGGGCCCGGGGCTCGGATTTGGTCAATTTAGGGAATTTTGGATAAAATTGATAGTTTTCGATTGGTCCTTGTTCGTTTAGCGTATATTAATGATGTTAATCTGGTTTTGTTTAGATTCGGAGAAATCGGGAGTCGATTCGAGAGGCAAGAGCATCGCGGATTAGTATTCGGGCCGGGTTGAGGTAAGTAATGACTATAAATATTGTCCTGAGGGTATGAAACCCCGGACGTCATATTTTCTCACTATTTTTGGACTGGCTCATGTGCCGGATGACGAGTGTTTTGCGTGCACTGATTTTTGGATTTGAGCTTGATCGTTTCTGCGGCAATGATTGAGTTGAGTATTTACTTTAAATCATATGTTAAATTGTGTTCTAAAACTAATGCTATATTTGGGCTGTAAGCCATGTTTGGGGCCTTGCGCCGACATGTTTAGACCCCTTGGGGGCTTTTACTGCTATTTCCTCACTGCGTTGACTTATGATTAACACTAAGTCATATTTTCTTGAATTATTTTTGAAACTCAGCCTTATTTACCCACCTGCAGCGTCGCGCCTGCGACTACCCTTCCGCATGTGCGGCCACACCAGAAGCCTGGCACCAGCAACTTCTTCAGCTGCATTTTCCAACTTCAATCTCTCCGATGACTATCCGATATCATCCCGAGCCCCTCGGGACCCCAACCAAAAACACAATCAAGTCCCATAACCTTATTGAAACATAGTCGAGCCTTCGAAACACCCAAAAGAACGTCAAAACACCAAAATCACATCCGATTCAATCCTATGAACTTTGAGATTTCTAAATTCCGCCAATGATGCCGAAACCAACCAAAACACATCCGAATGACATGCAAAATTGTGAACACATCCAAAATGACACTACGAACCTGCTCCAACTTTCAGAATTCCATTTCTATCTCGATAGTGAACTTTTCATTACCGACCATAAATCGCCAAAAACTCAATTTCACTAATTCAAGCCTAATTCTACACCGGACATCAAAACCACATTCCGAACACACTCCTAAGTCCCAAATAACCTAACGAAGCTATCCGAGCCATAAAATCTACATTCCGAGGTTGTTTCCAAATAAGTCAACTTCGAGTTGACTTTTCCAACTATTAAGTCAATTTAAGAGACTAAATGTCTCCGTTCTCACCACGACCACTCCAAACCCGAACCAAACAACCCAATAAAGCATAAATAGGGAAAATGGGGATAAAATTCTCGGAACGACCGGCCGGGTCGTTTCATCCTCCTCCTCTTATACAAACGTTCCTCCTCGAACAGGTCTAGAAATAAACATGGAGTCCAAAATACGTGAGGATATCTGCTCCGCATCTCCCGATCTTTCTCCCAGGTGGAATCCTTCACCGGCTGTCCTTTCCACTAAACCTTCACTGAAGCTATATCCTTAGAACTCAGCTTTCTGAACTGACGACCCAAAATAGCCATTGGCTCTACCTCATATGACATATCACGCTCGAGCTGAACCGTGCTAACGTCAAAAACATGAGACGGGTCACCAACATACTTCCGGAGCATCGAAACATGGAACACCGGATGAACACTCGATAAGCTGGGTGGCAAGACAAGTCTATAAGCCACCTCCACAATCCTCTGAAGTACCTCAAATAGCCCAATGAATCGGGGACTCAGCTTTCCCCTTTTCTCGAACCTAATAACACCCTTCATGGGTGACACCTTCAGCAACACCTTCTACCCAACCATGAAAGACACATCCCGGACCTTCCAGTCCGCATAACTCTTCTGCCTAGACAGCACCGTGCGAAGCCGCTCCTGAACCAACTTCACGTTACCCAGCACATCCTGAACCAAGTATGTGCCAAATATCCTAGCCTCGTCTGACTCAAACCAACCATTCGTAAATCTACACCTCTACCATATAAAGCCTCATACGGAGCCATCTGGATACTCGAATGATAACTATTATTATATGAAAACTCCACGAGTGGCAGAAATTTGTCCCATGAACCCCCAAAATCAATGAGACACGCATGCAATATGTCCTCCAGAATCTGAATAGTACGCTCTGACTACCCATCGGTCTTAGGATGAAACGTCGTGCTCAACTCTACCTGAGTGACTAACTCTCTATGCACGACCTTCAAAAACTGAGATGTGAACTGAGTACCTCTGTCAGAAATGATAGAAATTGGAACCCCATGCAATCGGGCAATCTCCCTGATATAAATCCCAGCTAATCGCTCCGAAGAATAAGTAGTACCAACATGAATGAAGTGCGCGCACTTGGTCAGCCAATCCACAATAACCAACATAGCATCAAACCTGCTCGAAGTCCATGGAAGCCCAACTACGAAGTCAATGGTGATCTGCTCCCACTTCCACTCTGGAATATCTAATCTCTGAAGCAATCCACCCGGTCTTTGGTGGTCATACTTGACCTACTGGCAGTTGAGACACCGCGCCAAGAACTCAACAATATCCCTCTTCATCCGCCTCCACCAATAATGTTGTCTGAGATCCTGATACATCTTTGAGGCACCCAGATGGATGGAATACCGCGAACAATGGGCCTCAGCTAGAATCGAATCTCGAAGTCCATCCACATTGGGCACGCAAATCCGGCCATGCATCTTCATGACCCCATAATTATCAATAACTACATCCCTAGCATAACCGTGACGGACCCTGTCCTGAAGAACGAGCAAGTATGGATCATCATACTGGCGTACTCTAATCTGATCATAAAAAGAAGACCTGGAGGCTACACAAGCCAATACCCACGGGGGCTCTGATAGATCTAATCTCACCAGGTATAACATCAAGTGCTAAAGGTCGCTCTACTACTGGAAGGTAGGCTAGACTCCCCAAACTCTCTACTCTGCGATTCACGGCATCGGCCACTACATTGGCCTTCCCCAGATGATATAGAATGGTGAGGTCATAATCTTCGAGCAGCTCCAACCATCTCCTCAGATGCAAATTCAGGTTCTTCTGCTTAAGCAGAAGTAGCTAACTACGGTGGTCAGTGAAAATCACACAATGCACTCCATACAAATAATGACGCCAAATCTTCAAGGCGTGGACAATAGCTGCTAGCTAAAGATCATGCACTGGATAATTCTTCTCATGCACCTTCAACTGTCTTGACACGTAGGCAATCGCTCTACCGTCCTGTATCAAAACTTCTCCAAGGCCAACTCTCGAGGCATCACAGTAAACTGTATAAGAACTTGAACCCGTAGGAAAAACCAACACCAGAGTTATAGTTAAAGCTGACTTGAGCTTCTGAAATCTCTCCTCACACTCCTCAGTCCACATGAACTGAGCACCCTTATGGGTCAGCATGGTCATAGGTGCTGCAATAGATGAAAATCCCACTACAAAACGACGATAGTACCATGCCAATCCAAGGAAACTGCGAATCTCGGTAGCTGATGACGGTCTAGGACAGTTTTGCACCGCCTCTATCTTATTTGGATCAACCTGAATAGCCTCACAGGACACCTCGTTCCCCAAGAACGCTACTGAATCAAACCAGAACTCACACTTCAAAAAATTTTCATACAACTTCTTATCTCTTAAGGTCTGAAGCATAACTCTCAAATACTGCTCATGATCCTCCTGAGATCGGGAATACACCAAGATATTGTCAATAAACACGATGAAGAATGAGTCAATATAAGGTTTGAACACACTATGCATCAAGTGCATAAAGGCTGTTGGGGCATTGGTTAGCCCGAATGACATAATCAGAAACTCATAATGACCAAACCTAGTCCTGAAGGAAGTCTTCGGTATGTCGGGTCCCCCAATCTTCAACTAATGATAGCCAGAACACAAGTCAACCTTGGAAAATACCCTGGCACCCTGCAACTGATCAAACAAGTCATCTATATGAGGCAATGCATACCGGTTCTTCACCATAACCTTGTTCAGCTACCGATAATGAACACACATACACATAGAACCATCATTCCTCTTCACAAACAACATCGGAGCATCCCAATGTGACACACTAGGCTGAATGAACCCCTTATTCAGGAGTTCCTGAAGCTGCTCCTTTAATTCCTTCAACTCCGCTGGTGCCATATGATAAGGTGGAATAGAGATACGCTTAGTGCCTGGCACCATATCAATACCAAAATCAATGTCCCTGTCAGGTGGTATGCCTGGCAGGTCTGTAGGAAACACGTCCGGAAAATAACGGACCACAGAAACCGAATCAATAGCAGGGTCTTACCACTGACATCCCTAGCAAAAGCCAAATACGATAAACAACCTTTTTCAACTATAGCTGAGCCTTCAGGTAGGAAATCACCCTGCTAGGCACATACTCAGAAGAACCTCTCAACTCAAACCTCGGAAATCCTGGCATAGCTAAGGTCACGGTCTTAGCGTGACAATCAAGAACAACATGACACGGAGATAGCTAATTCATGCCCAATATCATGTCAAAATCAACCATGCTAAGTAATAATAGGTCTACTCAGCTCTCCACACCCCCAATAGATATCACACATGACCGATGCACACGGTCCACAACAATAGTATCGCCCACTGGAGTCGACACATGAACCGATGTAACAAGAAACTCATGGGACATACCCAGAAAATGGGCAAAATATGATGAAACATAGAATTATGTAGAACCAGGGTCAAATAAAGCCAAAGCATCTCGGCGACAGAGTAACACAATACCTGTGATCACTGCATCGTAGGCCATAGCATCTGGCCTGGTTAGAAGTGCATAGATCTGAGCCTGTCCTCCACCTGCACGACCTCCCCCTCTAGGGCAGCCCCTGGCGGTCTGGCCCCCATCCCTAGCTGTCTGGGCGGGTGGTGAAGTAACTAGAGCCGAAGTCGAGGGCTGGCCCCTCTGCTGAGAAGAACCACCAAAACGGTAGGGACACTACCTCCACATGTTCCCAAACTCTCCGCACTCAAAACAACTCCCTGGAGCTGTAGATAGGGACTGATAGAAACCCCTGGCACAAGAAGGCCACTAGAAGAATCATGCATAGACGAACTATGACCAGGTGGTGCTCGAGCTGCACTCTCGGCTAGAAGGGCACCGAATGAAGAACGACCTGGCTGAGAACTACGGGGACCATGCCCCGATGATGCACCACTATAGGCTAGGCGAACTGACTGAGGAGGCCTGAATGAATGGCCTCTACCATTCTGAAAATGCTCCTTGGAAGGAGCACCACTAGAACCACCCGATCTACGAGGCCTCTTGGCCTTCCTCTCCTCCCGCTCCTAGCGGCAAACCGACTCAATATCTCAAGCAATATCAACAACCCGCTAGAAGGTAGCACCTGATACCCTCCCCGAGTCAAAAAAAGGTTGAGCTGATAAGTGAGGCCATCCACAAACTTACTAATCCTCTCCGTATCGGTAGGAACCAACTCGGTTCCATGACGAGCCAAATCTAAAAACCGAATCTCATACTGCGTCACTGATAGCTCTCCCTGACACAGCTGCTCAAACTCCCAGCGCTGCTCCTCCCTGTGAGACTGGGGAACAAACTTCTCAAAGAAGATAGTGGAGAACTGCTGCCAGGTGAGGGGTGCTGAACCAATAGTCCGATGCCTCTTGAAGGGCTCCCACCAAGTAAAAGCATCCCCATAAAACTGAAAAATAGCAAACGAGACCATACTAGTCTCCAAAATCCCAGCAGTACGAAGCATCCTATGACACTTATCCAGAAAACCCTGAGCATCCTCACCCTCAGCACCACTGAATGTCAGAGGCTGAAGCCTACTGAATCTCTCCAGCCTACGTTGCTCATCCTCTGGCATAGCTGGAACCATGAAATCATGAACTGGAGCAGCCGGTTGGGCTGGAACTGCCCCCGGTGTCTAAAGTCCATGAGTAACCTCCTCCGGTGTATGGGCAGCTGGAGTCTGACTGCCTCCCCTGGCCTGAGAAGTAAAAGCAGTAGAAGACGCATCAACTGCCTGAGCAAGGGTGGTACATACAATCAAGATCTGAGCAAGGTTTCCTGAAGACCCGGAATAACAATAGGCACATTACTAAATCCATTAGGCAAATAAATAGCTAAATAGTCTAACAATCCCCAAAACACAGAATCAACATGTAAAGAGTATCTAAGAAACATGCCAAAGGTATACCATTATAATACAAAACCTCTGCACGAATAACTAGATACGACATAAGAAGGGAAAATAGAGATGCTGCGGACACTGAACAACTACCTCTATATCCCTAGCTCCTGCTCCGCACGGACTAACATAATATTTCATAATTTTCAAAACTATTCCGATCTTTCACAAAGATTTCTTTCCCTTAAGTAGTCTACAAAAACAAAATAAGTAAAACAATTTATACACTACCCCAAACACTGGAGTCAACCGTCATGAGCATCTACGAGCAATACAAAATAACCCTACTGTCAAAATAAATCAAGACTCGGAACGAGGAACTAAGTACAAAACAAGAAATGGGAAAAGAGATGTTGTGGACACTAAACAGCTACCTCGAAGTCCCATCTCCGGCTCCACACGAAGGAAGGAAACTAGCGCTCGGTACCAGCACCTGTATCTGCACACAGGGGTGCGGGGAGTAATATGAGTACGCCATCTCAGTAGTAATGAAAATAAATCAAGTCTAAGCAGTAATAAACATATAAGATCAAATCATCCATTCACAATAACCACAACCTTTCTTTCCAATAGTGTATACATTAAATGAACATGCTTTAAAAATTCGACTTCACTAAAATCCTTTGAAAAATGTGTTTTCCAACAATTTCATAAAAATACCCAAATAGGTTAGTGTAAAATTAAATAAATCATAAACAGCCCCTCGGGCCAAAACTTGTAACGTAAATCGCCCCTCAGGCAAATCATCACTCATAATCAGTCGCTAAACATACCTCACAATCACTCAGTATCAGCCCCTCGTGCAACTTGACAGTCACTCATGCCTCCCATTCACTCATCACTCGACACTCGCACTCAGTAGGTACCTGCACTCACTAGGGCTGTGTACAGACTCTGGAGGGGCTCCTTCAGCCCAAGCTCTAACATCAAGACACCTCATGGCATCTCATATCCTCATAATCCAGCCCTTGGCCTCACTCAGTCAGAAACTCTCAGTAAGCCACTCGGTGTCACTCCCCAAAATTGAGGGACGCGACCGGCACTCAACCGGGTGACCCCAGTCAAGTGAACCTGCTTTGCCTTTCCTAGCCAACACACTTTCCCGTATTTATATCATCCATCATTTATGTGAAGCAGTGGGATAAGCTTAAAACTGTGCGATTGCAACAATAAATCCAATTTTGCTTTCCTCATTTTACATTATTATACTAGATTTCCCAAAACATACATAATAGATACAACATTTCCCCATACGGACCCCGATTACGAGCAAATACAACCACTACCCAAAAATATACATATACACCCACATAGTGTCCACGGAGCCTCCAAGAGTACTAGGATTTTATACAATACACGCCAGCAACAAGGCCCCAGCTATACCTTACAATACATAATATACTTAAAAGAAGATGGCATGAACTACACATGCCCCCGAGAGGAAGTGGGGCTCACCAGTACAACTGAGAAAGGATGAGGAGAAAGCACCACTAACAGTGAGCTGAGCAACCTTCTATGGACCCACCTACATCCATATAAAAAGATGCAGCGCCCCCGGCAAAAGGGATGTTAGTACTGTGGAATAGTACTAGTATGTAGGAAAAAAACTTTATCCCAAGTATCAAACAATACACAATTAAGAGACAATAATATAACAAATCAATCAATGCACGTGGATCCCTTTCAACATCACCATATTCAAGAATTTCCCAGATTTTCATTTCTATAGTGATAATGATCACATTCCATACTTATTACCTCGACCACCCTTATTACCTCGGCCACCCTTATTGCCTCACACCTTATCAAGCTTATTACATTGTGTCGCGGCGTGCAACCCGATCCCACCTGACAATAATATTTCATAACAACAACCACAAACAATTTCATCACAAGAATCATCACTTCAAGGAATACAAATTCATATGAACAATTTATGTATTTGGGCCCAAGGAACCATAACTCTCATCAAGTAGTAATTTCATGAACACGGTGGTGCCACAATCGCTCATTTCAGTTACTTCCCACGTATGGATTTCAACTATTTTACACATTCCCACATTTGAGCATATTATCAATCTTACGTTCATTACACATCAAACACCTTTCACAACTTCATACAGCACAGTAGCATGAAAATCAACCAGGAAAATCGGAGAATAAAATCTCACGCCTCAACACGTTTGAACAATCAATTCACATATTTCCAAACAAGGCACACATACCAAATACTCGGACCCAACAATAGGATTATACGAAGGTCAAAGTTATCCATACATACCTCGAATCGGAATTTTTCCTTAATTTCTACCTCAAATCACCGGGACTTCTAGCACCTTCAATCTAATTCATAATGCGACACATTTAAACTTGGAATTAGGAATCATGAACATGTCTTGAACTCATTTGAGCTTTCTATCAAACACTAGGTGTTCTTTTTAGATTAAATAACTCTTCTTTAGTGAAAGATTACCCCAACCTATTTTCCTTAAATTGATTATGGTAGATTGGGTACATGCATGCAAGGTTCTCAACCCCGTCACTATGAACTATCCTACACATGTTTCATTTTAACAAAATCTTGAAACTTAGGGTTAATGGGGTGGAAGCTTACCTCTTAGAGTGAAGAAATTTGTGTTCTACTTCATTAGTTCCAAGGTTGAGTGATGAAGGAAGACCAATTTGATGAAGTTGGGACTTTCTCTCTATAGAACCCACTCTTTCCTCTCTTTACTATCTTAGAAAAAATTTTAAAATGAAGGGGAGGGGTGTTTTTAATGAACTGGGGTCAGGTGTTAAACTTAGAAAAGTAGATGCCCGACACAAGTATCGCATTCCTGACATGCGGTCCGCAGAACCCGCCGCATAATGGTGCTCAAGATGGGAAAAAATTCAAAACAAGCTGCCCAGGTATGCGACCATTGTCCGGTCCGCATACACGTTATGCGATCACATAATGCGTCGCATAACTTCCCTCCCAAAACTAAAGGCAACAATGCGCCAGCTATGCGGTCCGCAGGACTGAGATGCGATCGCATAGTTGACCTCAAATCGGGCAGTGATCTGGCCATGTATGCGACCATTACGCGGTCCGCATACACGTTATGTGATCCCATTGTGCGTCGCATAACACCTATTTTCTGCAAAAATTTATTGTTTAAGTCTCGGGGTACTTTTACTCAATTTAAGTCCGTTTTTAAAAATTTCCACAATAAAAACAACTCGGGGACTCATTCGGGAATTTCTTTAAAACGAGAAAATGTAAAGGGTCTTTACATCCTCCCCCCCCCCCCCCCCCCCCCCNTCAATTAGTTTTGAAAGCATGACATGCAACTTCCAGATTTTTCACTACCTCCAATATTTCAGAAAATTTGTTATTTATTTTTTTTGCCAGAGTTCCCTTTGTAGTTAGAACTACCTACCTGTCGGAGAGCCCCCGAAACACATTTCCAGGCACCATTACACAGTTTTAGTCACCCAATAACTCACACACAACGTTGTTACCTCAACAATTGGCAATTATTCAATCATTTTGTCAACTACACATAGTTCTTTCTTCTCTTACCACAAATTTGCATATGATTCACATTTTTGCACATAACTTGGTCTTTTTAACGAGTCCCATTCAACCCAATCACATCAATATACTATATTCATTTCAATTAATCATTACCAACCTAAACTACTATTAATCACTTGCCTAACACATACGTTCCGCAAAACTGTCATTTACCCCAAGGGTTACACACTACTCAAATAGAACTGCAGATTCAGTTTTAGCACTCATTGGCAAATTACAACAATAAGGCAATTAGGGGAAGATGGGGTGCCCTTTTCATAGAGATGACATGTCTCACAAGCACTACTAGACTTACCCAAAAAAACGGGGATATTTTTATTTCATCTCATTTTCCGCTTCCTACGTGGCTTCCACAATGTGCTGACTTCGCCACAATACTTTAACTGAAGCATTTTCTTTTTTCCTCAATCTACGGACTTGTCTATCAAGAATAGCAATCGGAACCTCCTCATATGATAATTCTTCATTAACCTCAATAGTCTCAACTGGCACGATGGCTGATGGATCTCAACCACTTTCTTGAACATGGACATGTGGAACACCGGGTGCACTAATGAAAATTCAGGGGGTAATTCCAACCAATAAGCCACTTGCCCTATCCGTTGAGCAATCTGATATGGACCGACATACCTTGGGATTAATTTCGCTTTCTTCCGAAACCGCATCACTCCCTTCATGGGAGATACTTTCAAGAATACCCAATCATCAACTTGGAATTCCAATTCTCTTCGAGGAACGCCCGCATAGGATTTGTGACGGCTCTGAGCGGTTTTCCTCCTCTCCTGAATGACTCTTACTTTTTCCAACGCCTGGTGCACAAGATCTGGCCCTAACAATTCTGCTTCACCATCCTCGAACCACCCAATCGGAGATCTACACCTCCTTCCATACAATGCCTCAAATGGGGCCATCTGAATACTAGCGTGAAAGCTGTTATTATAAGTAAATTCGATAAGCGGTAAATGATCATCTCAACTACCCTTGAAGTCCAACACACAAGTCCGTAACATATCTTCAAGTGTTTGAATAGTCCGCTCTGCCTGACCATCAGTCTGCAGATGGAAAGTTGTGAAGAGATTGACCTGAGTACCCAAACCTTGCTAAAAATTTCCTCCAAAAATTAGCCATGAACTGGGCTCCTCGGTCCGAGATAATTGAAACTGGAGTACCATGAAGCCTGATTATTTCCTTGGTATACAACTGAGCATATTGTTCTGCAGTATCGGTGGACTTGACTGGCAAGAAGTGTGCTGATTTCATGAGTCGATCCACTATCACTCAAATTGAGTCGAACTTATGGTGAGTGCGAGGTAACCCTACCACTAAATCCATGTTGATCATTTCCCATGCCCACATTGGAATTTCCATAAGCTGAGTTAACCCACCAGGCCTCTGATGCTCAGCCTTCACCTGCTGACAATTCTGACATTTAGATACAAGGTCCGCCAAACCTACCGCTCCACCAATAAATCTCCTGGAGATCTTGATGCATTTTCGTAGAACCTGGGTGCAAGAAATAGCTGGAATTGTGAGCTTCCGCCGTCACCCTCTCCCGAAGATTATCCACATCAGGAACACATAACCTTCCCTGGCACCGCAAAACACCATCATCGCTTCCGAGTGAAAATTCCAAAATCTTGCCATTCAAAACTGGCGCCTTTACCTGCGCCAATGCTGGATCAATAAACTGGTTCTCCTTGACTTCCGCTACAAGTGATGATTCTTCCCCATTATGCACCATGACTTTCCCCACATCTGAGGTCGAGAGACAGACCCCCATACTAGCCAATTGACAAACCTCCTGAGCCAACGGCCTCTGATCTTCCTCCAAATGGCCCAGACTACCAATCGACTTCCGACTGAGAGCGTCGGCCAGTACGTTTGCTTTTCCCGGATGGTACACAATGTACATATCATAATCCTTAAGCAATTCTAACCATCGCCGCTGCCTTAAATTCATCTCCTTCTGCTTGAACAAATATTGGAGACTCTTGTGGTTTGAGAACACGTCCACATGGACCCTATACAAATAATGCCGCCATATTTTTAATGCAAACACAACTGCCGCGAGTTCTAAATAATGTGTCGGATAATTCTTCTCTTGATTCTTGAGTTTCCTGGAAGCATAGGATATAACCTTCCTGTGTTGCGTCAACACACATACCAAACCAACCTTTGAAGCATCGCAATAAACCATAAATCCCTCCGTTCCTTTTGGAAAAGTTAACACCGGTGCTGAAGCCAATCTATATTTCAATTCCTGAAAGCTCTTTTCACAAGCGTCGGACCATTGGAACTTAGTTTCCTTCAGCTTCAATTTAGTCAATAGGGAGGCGAGGGTAGAGAAACCTTCCACAAACCTCCGATAATACCCAGAAAGACCATAGAAACTACGAATCCCTGTCGTGGTCATCGGTCTAGGACAATCCTTTACTGCTGTGATCTTCTGGGGGTCAACCTTAATCCCTTCTCTGGAAACAACATGACCCAAAAATGTGACTGACTCAAACCAAAATTCACATTTTGAAATCATGGCATACAATTGGTGTTGATGAATAGTCTGCATAACTGCCCTGAGGTAATTAGCATGGTCCTCCCGATTCCTAAGATACATGAAAGCCGCTGGAGCATTGGTTAGTCCAAAGGACATTACCAAAAATTCAAAATGGCCATAACGAGTTCTGAAGGCGGTATTAGGAATATCCTGCTCTCTGAGCTTCAACTGGTGATACCCCAACCGTAAATCAATTTTGGAGAAGAACCTCGCACCCTGCAATTGGTCGAACAAATCATCTATCCGAGGCAATGGATACTTATTTTTGATAGTGACTTTGTTGAGCTGCCGATAATCAATACACATCCGAAGCGACCCATCCTTCTTCCAGACGAAAAGAACCGGAGCGCCCCACGGCGACACACTCGGCCGAATGAACCCCTTCTCTAATAAGTCTTTCAACTGCTTCTTTAACTCCCTCAAATCTGCTAGTGCCATTCCGTATGGTGGAATAGATATTGGCTGCGTATCTAGCAATACATCAATCCCAAAAATGATTTCTCTATGTGGCGGAATCCCTGGAATCTCGTCTGAAAATACTTCAAGAAACTCATTCAAGACTGGGACGAACTCAGGGGCAGACATTTCTGAAGTGGTGTCCGCAACTCGGACCAAATGATAAACACAACCCTTTTTAATCATCTCTGAGGCCTTAAGGTATGAAATAAACCTACCCTTTGGCACCACACCATTCCCTTTCCACTCAATAACTGACTCATTAGGAAACTCTAGTCTCATAATTCTTGTTCGGCAGTCGATTTCAGCAAAGCACGAGTAAAGCCAATCCATTCCCATGATAACATTGAAATCTACCATCCCTAGTTCGATAAGATCGGCCGTGGTATCTTGACCACACACCATGACAACACAATTCCTATACACTCGTGCGGCTATAGTGGAATCACCAACCGGAGTCGACACAGAGAACTGCTCATGGAGCTGCTCGGGTTCTATCCCAAAACATGAAGCAATAAATGGGGTAACATAGGACAAGGAGGACCCCGGATCAATAAGAGCATAATAATCAAGGGCTTGAAAATCCAGAATACCTGTAACAACATCTGGAGAAGCCTCCGCACTCTAGCGACCACTCAAACCATAGAACCGATTGGGTCCACCTCTACCACGAGCTCCACCTCTAACTGCACCACGCCCTGCTGGAGCTGGATGACGTACTGAAGATGCGGCGACTGAAGAACCGGATGGCTGAGCAAAACCACTACCCATGCCCTGACTGGGTGCACAACAATCTTGCCGAATATGACCTCTCACCCCACACCCGTAACATATTGGGATATCCATGTAACAAGACGAGTCGGTATGGAACCTTCCACACTTGGGGCACGGATCCCTCCTCTGCTGCTAGAACCTCCCTCTTGGACGACCGGACTGATGAGGTCTCCTACTATCTGATCCTGGTGTCGAGCGGCTGCTCTGCTGGTAACGGGGCACTGATGGTGGTGCATTGGATGAGGACTGAGCATAAGACTTGGATGGCCCTGATGGTCCTCTCCCCTGAACTGGTCTCCCTCATCCAACTGAACTCCCCTAGTGGCTCGCTGACCGGGCCCTGCTGATACTCTCCCTATCCGACCTTATCTTAAATTTTCTAGCCTATGTGGCCTGGGCGAATCCCACTATCTTACCATAATTCATGTCTGAGAGCAAGGAAGCTGTAGCAGCTTCATTTACAACCAAGGGACTGGGCCCTGAACAAACCGTCGAACTATGGCATCCATAGTCGATACCAACTGAGGAGCGTACTTGGACAACCTCACGAACTCCATGTGGTACTCCCACATACTCATGTTACCCTGCTTGAGAACCTCAAACTCCGTGGCACGGGCTGCCATAGTCTCGGCAAGCAAGAAGTTATCCATGAAAGCATCAACGAACTCATCCCATCTCGCCGGAGGACTTCCCTCCCCACGAGAATCCTCCCACATCTCGAACCAGAAATACGCTGCTCCCCTCAACCTGTAAGATGCTAACTCAACCGCCTCTGTCTCTGTAGCCTTCATAACCCGAAGCGTCTTGTACATTTCATCTAGAAAGTCCTGCGGATCGGCCTCTGGATCACTACCTGAGAACTCTGGAGGGGCCAACCGCAGACACTGGTTGACTCTGGAACCGGCAAAACCTCCCTGTCCGCTAAAGGACGTAGGGGCAACATGAGATCTTTGGGCCTGAGTGGCCACTAACTAGGTCAACATATGAATATCTCCTCTGAGGTCCCCATCGGAAGTACCGGGACCTGGAGCTGGAACCGAAGAAGGATTAGGAAAATCAGCAGGAGGGATGGTAGCACCCTCTTCCGCAGCAAGAATAGGAACAATATGATCTGGAACAAATAAGACAAATGGATTCAAGGTCGGGGATTCGCTCTCACCCGCACCATCAGGTACAGAATTCACGACCAAACTTGGGGAGGCATTAGCCTCGAGGCCAAGTCGAGCTCTCTTCTTTGGTGCCATCACTGAAAATTTTGGAACAGAGCACGAGTTAGGCAAGAATATTCTCACTTTCCACTTCACTGCATGATATAGAGTAACAATAAAAAGGGTGTTTCCTAAATGTCCATGTAGCCCCCAAATTATAGATGTGGTCGACAACACACTGATAAGAAGAGCTCTACTAGACACGGCTCCGAGACATCCTATGACACCTTTAAAACCTTGGGCTCTGATACCAAGTTTGTCACGCCCCAAAATCGAGGGATGCGACCGGCACTCAACCGGGTGACCCCAGTCAAGCGAACCTTCTTTGCCTTTCCTACCCAACGCGCTTTCCCGTGTTTATATCATCCATAATTTTTGTGAAGCAGTGGGATAAGCTTAAACCTTTGCGATTACCACAATAAATCCAATTTTCTTTTCCTCATTTTACATTATTATACTAGATTTCCCAAAAAATACATAATAGATACAACATTTCCCCATACGGACCCCGATTACCAGCAAATACAACCACTACCCAAAAATATACATATACACCCACATAGTGTCCATGGAGCCTCCAAGAGTACTAGAAGTTTATACAATACTTGCCGGCAACAAGGCCCCGACTATACCTTACAATACATAATATACTCAAAAGGAGATCGCGTGAACTACACATGGCCCCGAGAGGAAGTGGGGCTCACCAATAAAGTTGAGAAAGGATGAGGAGAAAGCACCACTAACAGCGAGCTGAGCAACCTGCTATGGACCCACCTACATCCATATAAAAACATGTAGTTCCCTTGGCAAAAGGGATGTTAGTACTGTGGAATAGTAAGTGTATGTATTAACAAACTTTATCCCAAGTACAATCTAACAATACACAATTAATAGACAGTAATAGAACAAATCAATCAATGCACGTGGAAAGAAACAACCAAAATCAACAATTTCACAATCTCTCATTTTTCCCTTTCAACATCACCATATTCAAAAGTTACCCAGATTTTTCATTTCTCTAGTGATAATGATCACATTCCATCCTTATTACCTCGGCCACCCTTATTACCTTAGCCAACCATATTACCTAGGCCACCCTTATTGCCTCACACCTTATCAAGCTTATTGCTTTGTGTTGCGGCATGCAAGCCGATCCCACCAGACAATCATATTTCATAATAGCAACCACAAACAATTTCATCACAAGAATCATCGCTTCAAGGAATACAAATTCATATCAACAATTTATGTGTTTGGGCCCAAGGCGCCATAACTCTCATCAGGTAGTAATTTCATGAACATGGTGTTGCCACAATCGCTCAATTCAGTTACATTATTTCACAATACTCTTTTTCATTACTTCCCACATATGGATTTCAAATATTTTACACATTCCCACATTTGAGCACATTATCAAACTTTCGTTCATTACACATCAAACACCTTTCACAACTTCATACAACGCAGTAGCATGAAAATGAACCAGGAAAATCGGAGAATAGAATCTCACGCCTCAACACGCTTGAACAATCAATTCATATATTTCCAAACAAGGCACATATACCAAATACTCGGACTCAACAAGAGGATTCTAGGAAGGTTAATGTTAGCCATACATACCTCGAATCGGGATTTTTCCTTAATTTCTACCTAAAATCACCGGGACTTCTAGCACCTTCAATCTAATTTATAATTCGGCACATTTAAACATGGAATTAGGAATCATGAACATGTCTTGAACTAGTTTGAGCTTTCTATCAAACACTAGATGTTCTTTTTAGATTAAATAACCCTTTCTTTGGTGAAAGATTACCCCAACCTATTTTCCTTAACTAGATTATGCTAGATTGGGTACATGCATGCAAGGTTCTCAACCCAGTATTTATGAACTATCCTACCCATGTTTCATTTTAACAAACTCTGGAAATTTAGGGTTAATGGGGTGGAAGCTTACCTCTTAGATTGAAGAAATTTGTGTTCTACTTGATTAGTTCCAAGCTTGAGTGATGAAGGAAGACCAATTTGATGAAGTTGGGACTTCCTCTCTCTAGAACCCACTCTTTTCTCTCTTTAGTGTCTCAGAATAATGGTTAAAATTAATGGGAGGGGTGTTTTTAATGAACTGGGGTCAGGTGTTAAAATTAGAAATAGAAGCCCGACACAAGAATGCGGTCGCATTCATGACATGCGGTCCGCAGAACCGGCCGCATAATGGCCCTCAAGATGGGCCAAAATTCGAAACACACTGCCCAGGTGTGCGACCATTGTGCGGTCCGCATACACGTTATGCGATCGTATAATGCGTCGCATAACTTCCCTCCCAAAACCAAAGGCAACAATGCAAAAACTATGATGTCCGCAGGACTGAGATGCGATCGCATATTGGACCACATAGTTGACCTCAAATGAGGCAGTGATCTGCCCGTGTATGCGACCATTACGCGGTCCACATACACGTTATGATATCGCATAGTGCATCGCATAACACCTATTTTCTGGATAATTTTATTCTTTAAGTCTCGGGGTACTTTTAGTTAATTTAAGTTCGTTTTTAATAATTTCCATAATAAAAACAACTCGGGGACTCATTCGGGCATTTCTTTAAAACGAGAAAATGTTACGGGTCTTTATACTCGGGCTATCAGTAAAATGGGGTACTCGACCCAAAACATCATTTTATATCTCAAAATAGTGTAAATACGGCTGAGTTTTGAAAATAGTTAAACATAATATGACTGAGTGTAAATCATAAGGAAACACAGTAAGGAAATAGCAATAAAAGTCTCCAAGGGGTCTAAACAAGTCGGCGCAAGGCCCCAAACATGGCTTACAGCCCAAATATAGCAATAGTTTTAGAACACAATTTAACATATGATTTAAAGTAAATACGCAACTCAATAGTGGTCGCGGAAAGGACCAACTCCAAATCCAAAAATGAGTGCACGCCACACACTCCCCATCCTCCATGTGCGCCACTCCAAAAATTGTGAGAAAATACGAAGTCCGGGGTTTCATACCTTCAAGATTTATAGTCATTACTTACCTCAACTCAGCCCGAATACTAATTGGGGCTGCTCTTGCCTCTCGAATCGGCTCCTGATTGCTCCGAATTTAACCAAAACCAGATTAACATCATCAATATACGCTAAACGAACAAGGCACAATCGAAAACTATCAATTTTAACCAAAGTTACCGAAATTGGCCAAACTCGAGCCCCTGGCCCACATCTCAGAATTCGATAAAAAATGCATCACAAGAATTCTTTTCCTTTCCCGATTCTACACATATAAAATGCATCAAAATCTGACCACAATTGACCCCTAAATTCCTTAATTATAAGTCTTAATTTCCTAAGACGTAAACCCCAAATTTATGCCATTAAATCCACTAAGTCCAAGCCTAATCCGTGAAATAAAAACATGGAATTGAGTTTTTAGTCCGAGAAACTTACCTCCACAGAAGACCCTCGAAATCCTTCTTCAATTTGTTACCAAAATTACTCAACCCGTATGCAAAAGTGATGAAAAATGCCAAAAATTCGCGGATGCAAGTATTTGTACTTCCTGCCCAGTGAACCGCACCTGCAGCCCTTGCTCCGCAGCTGCGGTCCCAGGTGCGCACCTGCGGTCCCAAGTGTGCACCTGCCGAATTCCACTTGAGCCCCAAATCTCGCACCTACGGTGAATCACCCGTAACTGCGGCCCATGTCTCGCACCTACGACTTTCTCCAGCCTGACCTCTTTTTGCTCCTACGCAAACCACCCCGAACCTGCGGCATCGCACTTGCGGCTACCCTTCCGCAGGTGCTGCCACACTAGAAGCCTGGCACCAGTAGCTTCTTCAGCTACATTTTCCAACTTCAATCCATCTGATGACTATCCGCCCCTCGGGCAGAACATCACTCACCTCACAGTCACTCAGTATCAGCCCCTCGGGCAACCTCACTGGCACTCATGCCTCCCAATCACTCGGCACTCGCACTCAGTAGGTACTTGCCCTCACTGGGGTGTTTACAGACTCCGGAGGGGCTCATTCAGCCTAAGTGCTAATATCAAGCCACCTCATGCCATATCATATACTCACAATCAAGCCCTCGGCCTCACTCAGTTAGAAACTCTCAAAATCCCCTCGGGCGTATCAGTAAAATGGGGTACTCAACCCAAAACATTATTTTATAACTCAAAATAGTGTAAATAAGGCTGAGTTTTAAAATAAGTTAAACATAACATGACTGATTAAATTATAAGTCAACAAAATGAGGAAAATAGCAGTAAAAAGCCCCCAAGGGGTCTAAACAAGTCGGCATGAGGCCCCAAACATGGCTTACAGCCCAAATATAGTAGTAGTTTTAGATCACAATTTAACATATGATTTACAGTAAAATACGCAACTGAATAGTTGCCGCGGAAATGACCAACTCCAAATCCAAAAATTAGTGCACGCCACGCACTCTCCATCCGACATGTGCGCCACTCTAAAAATAGTGAGAAAATTCTGAGTCTGGGGTTTCATACCCTCCGGACAAGATTTATAGCCATTACTTTCCTCCACCGGGCCAAAACACTAATCCCCGATGCTCTTGCCCCTCAAAACGACTCCCGATTGCTCTGAATCTAACAAAAACCAGATTAACATCATCAATATACGCTAAAGGAACAAAAACCAATCGAAAGCTATCAATTTTTAGCACAATTCCCCAAGTTGGCCAAATCCGAGCCTGGGCCCACGTCTGGAAATTCGATAAAAATCACGTCACAAGAATCCTTATCCCTTCCCGAGTCTACACATATAAAATGCATCAAAATTAGACCACAAACAACTCCTAAATCCCTTAATTACAAGTCTCAATTTCCCAAGCCCTAAACCCCCAATTTATGCCATTTAACCCACAAATTCCAAGCCTAGTCCGTCACATAATAAGATAGAATCGAGTTTCTAGTCCGAGAAATTTACCTACACTGAAGACACTCGAAATCCTCCTTCAAATTGCTCCCAAATTGGCTCTGCCCACATGCAAAATGAGGAAAAATGCCAAAATTTTGCAGAGACACATATTTATACCTCCTACCCAGTTAATCCGCACATGCGGCCAATGCTTCAAACCTGCAGACCCACACCTGCAGCCCCAGGTGTGCACCTGCAAAATTCCACTAAAAGTCCAATTCTCGTACATGCGGTGATTCACCCGCACCTGCGGCTTCGCATGTGCGGCCCAAGCCTCGTACTTGCGATTTCCTCCAGCCTGACCTTTATTCGCTCCTGGGCAAGGTCCATCGCACCTATGGTTCCCCATCCGCAGGTGCGCCCACACCAGTAAAATGACACCAGCAGCAACTCTGCTGCAATTTCCTAAGTCGAAACCTCCATTAGCCATTAGAAATCAATCTCGAGCCCCGCGGGGCCCCAACCTAACATACCAACACATCCCATAACCTTATTCAAAATTAGTCGAGCCTTCGAAACACCAAAAATAACGCAAAAACACTAAAATCACATCAAATTCAAGCCTATGAACTTTTAAACTTCTAAATTTCGCAAAGGATGCCGAAACCATCCAAAACATATCCGATTGACCTGAAAATTTTCACACATATCCAAAATGACATTCTGAACCTGCTCCAACTTCCGGGATTCCATTCCGACCCCGGTAGCCTATTTTACCCTGCCGACTGAAAATCGTGAAAAACTAACTTTTGCCAATTCAAGCCTAAGTCTACACGAGACATCAAAACTTCATTCTGAACCCACTCCTAAGTCTCAAATAACCTAACGAAGCTATCTGAGCCATAAAATCAAAATTTCAAGGTCGTTTACCAATAAGTCAACTCCCAGTTGACTTTTCCAACTATTAAGCCAATTTAAGAGACTAGGTGTCTCTGTTCTCACCACGACCACTCCGAACCCGAACCAACCGACCCAAAACAACATAAATAAGCTAAGAAACTTATGATAAAGCAGAAATAGGGAAAGCGGGGCTAATCTCACGGAACAAATGGCCAGGTCATTACAAAAGGATAAATAGTAATAAAAGATAGCAGAAGGTGACTCCATGAACTGCGGACATCAAGCAGGTGTACCTTGAAGTCTCCAAAGAAGCTTGTTGGTTGATTTCCCAGTGCACACGCAAGTGTACGTGGTCGACAAGTAATATAGGAATT
>ML393415.1:0-19290 GCA_005239525.1 Nicotiana knightiana
CGATTTTAACCGGTCTGGGCCGGTCCGGTTACGGGTCAACCCGGCCCGTTTGCCACCCTTAGTTTCAATCTTTAGTATATTATGCTGGAACTTTTTGTGTGTTGGAGTTCCAGCATAAATACACAGGTGCATCAGTATATTATGTTGAAATTTTTTGTGTTACAGCAAACTAATAGCTATTTTTTTATGACTTAGTAAATTCTGACTATTTTTTAATTATCAGTCCGAAAACTAACTAGGTCATATGAGACGGAGTAAATAACAGTACTTTGGGAAGTTATTTGCACTTTTGGATAGGCACATGGCACATGGAACTTTCCTCGTTCGGTCACGGGTGAAAAGTTGGGTATTTCATTTAATAGTGGAAAATGATTAAAGTTTGGTCACTTCATATTTCATTAAGGTTCCATCATTATCAGCTGGATAAAAAGATAGGCTCCTATGGTCCTGGGCCTCTTATTTTACTGGTCATGCTTTGTTCCATCTCGTTACATATTTTGCGCGAATAAATATTTACCTCTCACAAATCTCAAATTACTTATGAAAAAAAATATGGTAGTAGTTGAAATTTAGAAAGGGAAGAAAATATAGTAAATAATTAGTTGGTCAAAATGAACTGAAATGTGAAAATATCTGAAGAAAACACTTCGTTGGTCAAAATTATCAAAAACGTGGAAATATTGTTCAAGTAGGATTCTGCACCTCGAGTATAGTAGCAACTACCAAAGGTAGTTCATCCTCCTCTGTCCATTTTTTAATATGCGGCGAATCGGTCCAACTACACTCGTCACAACTAATATTGATTTCTATAACTAATTCGAGTGTGTACTATGTAAAATCATTAAAGAGAAATTCCTCCTTACAATAAATATATTTAAGGTTCGAATTCAATACCTCCGGACGGTAAAGGAATCGATAGATCCCACAATCCTTTAGTGGTTGTTGGTAGTTGACTAGTTATATATAAAACTTAGAGAAATACAAAAGTTATTTCTTGTAGCGAATCATTCACACTCCGTAGCTTTCATGATAATTGGAAATGATTAATTTTTCTAAGTTTCTAGTAGGCTTATTTTTCCTATCCCTATCCCTTTCCATATTGTTTTATTTGCAAGTCGAATCAAAGAAGGATGCATAAATATACTATTGTATTTGACTTTTCGATTTCAAAAATGTGTGAAAGGAGCAGAAAGTTCGAGAAATAACAAAATATTTGAAGAAACTAATTGGTCAAACTGATCTTAAATGCAAAATTATTTGAAGTAAATGGTTAAAATGTATAAATGTGAAAGTATTTGAATTATGTCCTCATATGGTCCTACCTTTGTGACGTGATGCTCTAACAAGTCATTGCGCCTTATCCATAAATGGTCGTCTCTTCGGTTTTTGGCTCATGAATAAGGTAGTTTTGGCTCATCTAAATTCGTATTTTCGACATGAAACACACACATATAGGGGCGTACGTAAAAAAATTGTAAACGGTGTCAAAATTTATAAACGAACGGAAATAATAACTTTAATTATCACACTTTTAGACAAGAAATAATAGTCTTAGTCTATTGGTTTTATTGAGTCTTAAGTAGAAATGGTCCAGCGTTCAATTCTACTTCATCATAATTTTAGTCATAGAGGCTCTCTCATATATTTATACAAAAAGTGTACTAGTTGAAGCTTGAACCTTTGACCTCATAGAGCAAAATCAAGCACATAAATTAACCAACGCACCAAGAGACAATTTATGTCATGTAGTGTCATTTTTTTCTACTTATTCGTTTTCTCGCATCATTAATACATATATTTGGTAAAAGATTTCGACGAAACGGTGTCGCTTGACACCGCATCATTAAGCACGCATTCGCCGCTGCACACACGTGCGTGTGCGTTTGAAATTGCACTAAAGTTTCGGCTAATATTATATATTAACCCATAATTATTAAAATATAATGAGTTCAATACTAATGACTTTGAAACATGAACTCAATCAAATTTAAATCTCAAATATGCCTCTAATTAAAAGCATCCCTTCTAACAAGTTGGGATTGTTACACAAATAGCCAGTCATATTTAATGTTTACATTTTTTAGTCGGTATATACAAATTCTACATTGATTATACATAGTTACACATATATTGTACATGGATTATATTTATATTATATATCCGTCGACTATTTTAAATTTAAATGATTATGTGAACGATTATTTGTGTTAAATCTTCTAATAAGTTTTATGAATCGTTTTTCTACCTATTCATATTAATTTCTACGTGGGGCCATCCTTTCTTTCCGGGACAATATCATGGGTTTTAGCATGACTTTCTAAGAAAATATATAATAGTACTCGTATTAATAACTTAAAAATTAGGGGTGTACAAAAAAAATTAATAAATCGTATCAAAATGATAATTCGAGTCAAATCAGGAAAAAACAATCTGATGTGGTTTGATTTGATTTGATTTGATTTGATTTGGTATTGGAGAATAAAACCTTACCATAATTGGTTTGGTTTGATTTTAACTAAAAATAAAAAAGTCAAACCAAAATCAAACCAACCCGATAGCATATTTATATAACTTGAAAAATATTTTATACCTATAAATATTTATTGTAAGATAATTTATAAATATTTCTTAAACTTTTTCTCAGTTTTATCTTTCAACGTATTATTTCAAATTTAGACTTCACATTCTTGAATTGTAAATAAATTTTAAAGCCCATAAATGTAGTAACTCAACAAAGTTCAAATCAATATGAATGCTAACAAAAGAAATTCAATTCAGTACTTGGAATGACGATAGTGTTGGATAATTATTTTAGTTTTACATTCGTTTATAATGGAAATGCATAACTTAGTTTATCTTTTTCTTTAGTAATTAGTTATGTAATTAATATTAGTACTTATTAGCTATACTTATTTTAGCATGCCTATATGGTATTTTAAGATTATGTTAATTTTCATTATGGATTATGAATTAGCAATATTTATTTTATGTAATTTTATTATTTTATCTTTGTTATTGAATATTTTAGTATTATTGCTATGACTTATCTCATATTATTGTGTTAATTTATTGAAAAATACATTATATAGCTATATTTTACTAGGACTTCAGAAATATTTTGAGCACAAGTTACATATTTTATGTTATGAAACTGTACTAGAAAAAGAAAAACCACGAAAATCCGAAAAAACCTGAAAACCCCGAGAAAAACTGAGATTGAAAAACCCAACTTTGTCGGTTTGTTTTGGTTTATAAATTTAAAAATCCGACACTATTGGTTTGGTTTGATAATTAAAATCCGAACCAACCCGACCTATGTATACCCCTACTTCAAATATTTCAAAAGATTTTCCTTTTATCATGATTTGTTAATACTGTTACTTTAAAAAAAAAAAAAAGGAATAAGAAATTATGGGAGGAAGAAAATTGTGTTTTTTAAGTTTCCGTGTTGATTTGCTAAGTCTATAGGTTACAAACCAAAAGTCAAAAAGAAAGAAAAGGCGCATATTATTGTGATCTTTCACAGAAAGTGCAAAATGCAGTTTAAGAGAAGATACGTAACTCTATAAAAATACCAAATTCAATAAAATGAGAGAAACGTCAATCGACCAATAACTTTGTATGCAAGTAAAAAAAAAAGGAAAATCCTGACTCAAAACCCAACCTTGTTAGGCAACGGGTTTCACATTTTTTTGGTAGGAGGAACCCCTGCTACCTCTGACCTTCGTGTGAGCACTACGTTCGCACTGGGTAAGTCTCCCCTTATATATTATTCTGCAAACTACACAGGGATGTAAACCGTACTAGATAAGCCCTGTGCACAAGGGTATTGAGGGGGAAATCGATCCCAGATCATCCATATAGATGACCGCGCTCTAAACCAACTAGGCAATCCCGAAGGGTTCACATTTCATTATCATCACAATGCAAAATAATTGAACAGCGAAAAGCTCAAAACTGAGATACCTGTACAGCCGAAACTAGATTCTGTGCAGCATTTGTGGGGTTTAAAAGTAAGTGAATAAAATCTCGAATCTGTTTGAAAAATTGGAGCAAAGAGAAAAGGATTTATCAGAAAGGAACTAAACTTTCTCTAATTAACAAACGTAAAAGTAGCTTTTCTGTGACTTTAGGTAGGCACATGGAGTTTCTTTTGTTAGGTCTTTGAATTTTAGTGGAAAATGATTGAAGTTCGGTGGTCATTACCTTTTTCAAGATTCCATCATTATCAATTATCACAGAATTGGATAGCACTATAAGAGAAATTGCATAGGCTCTTCTTTTCTTTTTTTCCAAGTAGATATAGCCGCATAGGCTCTCCTTAATGGAATGTGTTGAAGTAACGGTAAAGTTGACTATGTGTAACTTATATAATTACAGGTCATTGGTACGAGTCGTGGAAGCGGTCACCAATGCTTGCACTAGATTGGGTTGCCTACATTATACTCCTTAGGTACGACCCTTCCTCGGACCTTGCGTGAATACAGAATGTTTTGTGTACTGAGCTGTCCTATTTATGTAGGCTCTCCTTGGCTTCTTATTCTACCGGACTTTGCTTTTCCTTTCTTTTCTTATTTCGGCGAAATCTCACTACAAATCCCAAATATACTATTTTTCTGGAAAAAAACTGAAAATAGGGGAAATTTTAGAATGAAAGAAAGGATGCTTTTGATTGTACTCTTGTGTTTTTTATAGCAAACGAGGTATGAAAGAGATGAATTTGAGAAATAAAAACAATTTAGATTATGATTCTCGTGTCTCATGTCCCTTCTTCATAGGCTAAATAGCATGGACGTGATAATATAAGATGTCTAGTGAATAGCTTCTTTGTCCTTCACAAAAAAAAGTTCCATCCTCCGCTTCTTTTTGGAGATAATAATATCACGGTTTTAGCATGATCCTGTCCAACAATTGTACTTATATAAATTCTCCTTCCATGATCTTTTTAGTTGTCATATTTCTCTTTTAACGAGTCAATTTGATTAATCTTCCTTGCTAGATTGAAAATATTTGAAACTAAAATTTACATATTAAAAAACTATACTAAAATAGTACTACAATTTAGGTATGAGATAAAGACAGTGCATGTTTTGTCAGTTTCCATGTTCTTGCCGCTCTCGTCAATTGGAAGTCAAAAAATTATGCCCATCACCTTTTTGTTCACATGTTAGTAAGAATGTGATCCTTCTGAGAAAGTGCAAGAAAATTTCAAATAATGAAGGAGTTTTACTTGCAAATTAGAATTGCACCCTTGTAGTATTAATAATGATCAGTCTTTCAGGGGATTCTGCACTGAAAGCTGTCGCTTTGCTGCTTAGAGAATTTCACATACTCCTGTCAACTTCAACCAGTTTAGAACTCAGGCATATATTGATTAATTGATCGACACATCTCCTTCATATTCAAGTTTTTTATCTCTATTCGGACAGCTTTGAGATACATAGCTTTTCTTTCTTTTTTCTGCTCTCAATCTTCACTCATTCAGTTAAGAGGGCAACAAAATAAATAATTATTCAGCTTAGTCTTTTGACCCTAAATTAATTTGAAAATTGAAAGAAACAGAATACACAGATCCACGGAAAGCTTGCTCTGGCATTTGTCATGGTGTTTAAGACCTGAAACTTCTAAGCTACGGGCCATTGACATGGAAATTAACATTCTGCTGGCAAAGTACATAGCAGAGCTCATATGGTCAGGTGGGATGCAACCCACGACGAGCTGTAAAAATAAAAAGACAGCAATAACTTACACTAATAGCAGAAATGTTTTCCTTCAATAGCATGCAATGAGCAAAATAAAGATGCAAAAATGAAGCAAAAGCAAGTTTGCAAGCGGTATTGCAACTACACTCTAGAAGATAAACAAAATTTGTATTGCTTTTTCGGAGGACAAATATCATGTAGCACTGGTCTTCTTCTTCTTCTTCCTTGAGGCAAAGCTACTGGGTCCGATCTCAAGGGACATGCGTTTTGCCCTGCCAGGAAACAAAAAGTTGATGTTCACATGTTAAATTTAAATGCTTATCAAAACAAAAAGAAACAACTATAGTCATCATTCAGGACTCTTAACTCCCTCCGACATGCCAGCTCAAGAGAGGAAGGGTGCAAAAATAGAGGGGAAGGGAATGGCTGTGAGTTTAAAATGTGTAGCAGGAGGCATGAAAAGTTCGACAAAATAACCATACCGCTTAGAAAGCTCTCTAGCATCATGGTTATCCTCTTCAATTCCTCCATCTGGTGACAGAAAATGTAGTAAGATCTTTCATGCATTCATCAAATACAAATTCAATAGACTGGTACCGAAAAACTAAAAACACCCAAGCCGACTTAAGCTGTTAAACTAAACCTCAATACCATAGTATATGCTTATTGATCTGCAGAGCTTTATACCATATGTAGTATGGTCTAAAATTTTTTGTTTTACAACAATTGGCTTTAAAAACAGAATAATTTATTCATGAATAATATTTATGAGAAGGACAAAACAGAATAACTACGACCGAATAGCTATTTTCTCATAAATAAAAACAGAATAACTACGACCGAATAGCTATTTTCTCATATTGGGATGGAAAATATTCGACGAAATCTCCGTAAGAAGGTAAAAACATATAATGTTGAGCTCCATCAAATTTAAGTCTATCATATTGGAGCATGAGCTGCAATTCACTAGCCACAAGCAGTATGTATAAAATATAATTTTGCTCAAATAAAGAAGAGAAAATAGCACATTCAAGATTGTGCAAGAGCAATGTTAGCCCTTTGCCTCACCGTCGCCAAATTTGTATGCAGTGTGTAGGTTTTTACATATCTGCTTACAGAATTATATGTGGGCTTTTGGCGATGTCAACCTTATTCCCTTATAAGAATTAATAAGAAATTTTGGAATACATACCTTCCACATTAGCAGCATCATCTTCTGGTCCTGATTCTGAACCAGATCCCCATCGATCACCTCCATCATCATAGTCCCAACGTTCACCAGCTGGAGGTATCCAAAATTCAGCGTCTTCTTCCGAGTCACTGTTCTTTCCAGAAGAATCCCTTATTTCTGATATAATCTTGCTAGCATCTTCTGTTTCTTTCTTTTTGTTTTTCTTCTTGTCCCGACGACTAGCTTTGCTATCTGTCTTCTTAGCTGCTTCATCTTCTCCTTGCTTTTCTAGCCCTCCGTTTTCAATTTCATTTTCAGTTTCCTTTTTCTCTGTTAAAATTAGTGCATGTATCATTAGTGGTACTCAATAGAATGCACAAGAACCTCATATACATACACAGACCTTCCTATAAACAAGTCACTGAAGGCTCATTACAAACCTAACATTTTGAGGAACCGTTTCCCATTCATATGCTTCCATACGTGCTCCTCAGACTTATTAACTGTATCTCCTGTTAATTTACATATCAATTTTGACCTGCAAGAATTGAACATTAAATTACAGAACGGATGAAAACTAGCAGAAACCCAATAGGAAAGTGCACATGCACACACAGATATATATTTCCTCCATAATTTCCAACAGATTTTGGTCCTAGCATGCAACAAACGACTAATTTCTATGTGGTATATCCAAAGTTTTTATTTTTATTTTTGTAAGGAGCCAAAGTATTCCAACAGATTGCTACAACCTTTCACAATTCAAATTATCATATAATACTAAGTTCTTTTTTTTTACGGTAGTATCCAGGCTAGCTTGTGCGCCTATCAACTCTTCCACCGTACCACCTCCCACCAGCACATGCATCGGATAACTCTGCACACCAAGGCTTAGGGAGATAAGAAGAAATCACCTAATATTCTTTTGCCTCCAGTGAAATTTGAACTAGAGTCATGGTTCTCTTTTTCACACGTCGTACTAAGGTGTTAAGCTGTATATACGCATTATAATGCATTTTCAATATTCAATATACAATATTCCGTTATGTTAACGGGAATAGCGAACCAACCTAATATATACCTACTATGAGAATTGTGGTTTTCTTTTGATAATTGTGGTGTACGGGCTAACTTGCACTCACCTTGACTAAATTCATGGATACCAAGTACTCCCACCAGCAATAGGTACCGAGTAACTCTTTGTGGATTTTTTAGGCAATGTTCCTTAAAACCCTTCTCACTCGCTTGAGAGTACAAGATATCGTTAAAATGCTACAGCTTGAAAGCTCCAATTAATTAATTTTTTCAAACTACTAATCTACTCCTCCTTCCTATAGAGCTTCACTAGTTTCATAAGTTCCTAATGAAGGTTCAACTATTACCAGTGTGTCGTACGCCAAATTCAGCAGATATAACCCCCATTACTTTAAAAAAGAAAATCATTTTACCGCTTTCCATTATAAAACCCTAGTAAAAGAATAACTAAGGAAAGAGGAAACAGTTTCAATTTACCGATTGAAAGGGTCTTGGTCGAACATGTTGAGAGGAGGTTTATTTTTAGAAAGAGCAGCATCGATTAGACCCAATCGGCAGTGCTTGCTTTGAGCATAAGATTCCCTGGCGTGCGCCGGCAGCTCGTGGCCTGTTTCCACGCATTTGTAGCGACCATTCTCCAACTTTTTGAATCTCGGCTTCCCCAACAAATTGAAACCTTCTTTCCCACTGGAGTTATCGCCTTCTTCTCCTCCGCTTGCTTTTTTCGCCATTGCCTTTTAGTAACAAGCTGAGTTGAGTTCAGGTTAGGGCAAAGGAGAGGAAGTGAGAGCTCAGTTTAACAATGCATAAATTATTTTTTGACCCCAACTAGAAAACGAAATAAGGAAACAAGTCCCTCTTTTCCAATTTTTTTCTTAACTTTTGTTTTGCATAAAAGCACAAGGAGACAACAATTTCTTCTTTTCTTTTGGCAATAAAACTTTTACTAATATTTTTTAGATAAGCCTTTTGCTCCATTTAATTATAGCGAAGGAATGACGTCCCATATTTAAGTTCATAACTTGTCAATTTTACCCTTAAAGACATAGTTTTATAGAAATAATTAAGATTTTAAGATTATTTTAATGATACATTTGGTATGTTATGTATTTATATAGAGAGAACTTGAGTGTCAAACTAGAACTAATTTAATACAAACGATATTAAATGATACTACCCAGAATGAACGGTAAGGTAATGATGAACAATAAATATAAATGGCAATAAATGTAAATAGGGAGAACGGTTCACTCAAATATTGAATAAGATGGATGATTCTTACCTCTGACAACAATGTGAGACAAATGGATATGAGAATATACAATTTACTCAACTCTCTACTAGCAAGTTCCCTCCGTAGCCGAAGCATATAAATAAATATAGTAGATTTCATCAAGGAGGCTGTCATAATCCAAATCAGGGGGGAAAACCCCTCAGATGAACTGCCTTTTTTGCCAAACATTTCTCACGATTCCAAATATTTATATTTCAAGAGTAAACTTTTTATAAGAGTTCTTATTGTAGTCAATGTTACATGCCTTTTGCCCTCTTTCTTTTACTATTTATATGGGATATTCTCAAAAATCCTGAAAAAATATAGCAGAGGGAATATTCAAAAGGATATTCCCTTTGATAGTTCCAAGGCTATACCAGCCGTTATTCCTCTTTTTCGCTACTCGACCTCGGCCTTAATAGATTGCTCGGCGGCTCCTTATTGTTAAGCCATGGTCGACCTCGGCCTAGTCGCTCATGATGAGTCGTAGTTCTCTCAATCGATCATCTCTTCATTCCGAATTTTTTTAGCTGAATTTTGACCCATACAGTTATTCCATCCGCTTATCGAGGCCGTCTTTTGGTCGACCTCAATGAGCGGACTTCATCAACAGTAATTCTTGAGAAATTCAGACATGGAGGTTGAGTAATGACGATCGTTGCTGAGGTGATGATGTGTCGCTCTGAGAGTTGCAGTCAGTGAGGCAGGTTCAGGATGACGTCATAGTTGTATGCGTCTTCCCAATGCGTTGTATCGTTCCTTGAGCCTCTATTATTTCGATTCTAGTGCCGTTTGACGGTTGAGTGCATCGCTTTGAGCGCCATGGTTTTGTATAAATAGGAAGGGAGAGACCCTTTGGAGAAAGTTTTTACCTTCTCCGATTCTTCGATCTTGACCCCTTCGTTCTCCTTCTTCTTGTGTTCTTAGTTCCTACAACTTCCTATCTCCATTCCTTATATATTTTCGTCTCCGCCGTATATACATCAACACAAGATGGCCAGCGTAACTCCTAACTCTGAGATGATCTCGAACCCAACTCCGCTATCAGTGGCTATGCCTTCTGGTGGAGGGGATGCCGTGGCTATGGAGGACGAAAGCTTCCCTACTGTGGAAGAGATCGTTCCTCGTAACCTAGGATCCAGGTCGGATTTTTCGAAGGACCCTGCACACGACCCTGAGACTATAAAGTCCGAAATAGAAGCAAAACATATAGCCGCACTCAGGACCAAATACAACATCCCCGCTCACATTGACCTGGTTTCAGCGGGGAACGACGTGATCCAGGTTCATCATCCCGGGTACTGCGTGTCACGACCCAAAATCTATTAAGGTCGTGATGGCGCCGGACACCACTGTCGGGCAAGCCAATCATTTAAATAGTTAATAAAATCTTTATTTTTAAAATTCTTGAAGTCATTCCTTTTTCATTTTCTTAAATAATAATTAGCGAACTTCCACTGAGAAATCAACAATATCTTTGGCAAAGTTAAATAGTGAATGCATCCCATAATTTCCCCAGAACCCGGTGTCACAAGTGCATGAGCTAATATATAAGAATTATACATGTACTACAATACTTGTACGGAATACAAACTGGACAAGTAATTTAAACTAAATACAATACATATGAGGAAGACTCTACCGGCTGCGGGTCGTCTCCGGATGGTGCAGCTCGTCTAAGTCTCCAAGTCGGTCACATCACTGCGTCAAGCAGGGCCACTATCTATGAATGTACCTGTGCCATAAAAATGCACAGCAAGTGTAGTATGAGTACGAAAATAACGTGTATTCAGTAAGTATCCCGCCTAACCTCGAAGAGGTAGTGACGATAGATCGACTTTGACACTTACTAGAGGTCCAACAATATCAAATGCACCAAAGAAATGTATTAATATAAAGCAATGTAAATACATAAGACATACAAGTATAGATTACGTGGTACATTTTCCCTTTTTACAATTTACTCAACTCTCTACTAGCAAGTTCCCTCCAGCCGAAGCATATAAATAAATATAGTGGATTTCATCAAGGAGGTTGTCATAATCCAAATCAGGGGGAAAACCCCTCAGATGAACTGGCTCTTTTGCCAAATATTTCTCACGATTCCATGGGGATGATGTATATTTATAGGAAATGCCGAGGCGAACAGCCCGATCCAACATAAAAGTAAATTGTACACCGCCGAAGGGCCGAAGGGCGCGAACCATAGATGCATCTATTAAACAGTCATGGCGTACGACCCGCTCCCATGAGAGTGTGGTACATAAATCCTGCCGAGGCGAACGGACCGATCCCATAAGAGTGGTGAAAAGGAATCACCCCGCTCGTGGAATATAAATTGCGAAGCGGTCATACATAAGCATACACATTCAAACAGTTCATCCCGTCTATATTGGGAAACAATTACCCAAGAAATGAAAATTTCGCTTTTAATAGTCACAAAGATAGCATTTAAATCTTTTTCTAGAAATTCGTTTGTCAAGTTCGATGGTTTAAATGTTTTGAAATTCGTCAGCAAAGATACAAGTACGGCAAATAAAACATGCTTTCGGGTCCTAGACTACCCGGACATAAGTATAATAGTAGCTACACACGAACTCCCATCACTTCGTGCGTACGTAGCCCCATAAATAGTAGCACATATTTAATTAGTTCACCTGTGGGGACGATTCCCCCTCACAATGTTAGAAAGGAGACTTACCTCGCTCCGAAGATTCATAACCGGTCTCCAAGCCCCTCCGACGACTCAAATTGATGCACAACGCCCCAAAACTATCCAAATAACGGGCAAACCAATGAAAATATACTCTAATACTTATAACAATTTAATTTACATAAATTTCCAACTCTGCTCGGAAAGTTGACAAAATTACCCTCGGGCCCACATGCCCGGATTCCGAAATTTCTTGAAGATAAATTCTACCCATAGCTTTACTAACTCAAATATACAATTTACTAATTTTCATGCTTAAATTCATGGTAAAAGTCCAAAATTCCAAATTCTAGGTCTTCCCCAAAAATCTCAAATTTATACTAATTTTTCATGTATAAATCCATGTAAGATCACATATTTAACTCAAAAATAGGAAGAAATCACTTACCTAGTGTTGTTTGGTGAAAATTCCTCCTTGAGCTCTCCAAAAATCGTCCAAGCCAAATGAAAGAAATGAAATAAATGGGCCAAAACTCATTTTTAAAACAATCTGCCCAGGTGCTTCATCGAATTGTACCTTGCATTGTGCAGGTTGTACATCCTATTACAATTTTCCCCTGATGTACACCTTCTATTGAAACGCCCATAACTCCTTGTAGAAATATCCAAATGACAAACGGTTTGAATATTTAGAAACTAGACTTGAATATCTTTCATTTTATAGTCTGTAAACCATATAACTCTTTATATATTCTGAGACATGAGCTTACAAAGTCGGCTCCATGCATCAGAAAACTCTGTCGAAGCTACTTCACTAGCCATCATCAATCGATCATAACTTTCTGATCAAATGTCCAAATCATGAATGGTTTAACTTTTTGGAAACTAAAATGCAAGGGATACAACTTTTATGTTTTGCGAATTTTCATATTCCTTATAGATTTTGATATACATTATTCAAAAGTCAGCTCTACGATCACACCAATTGCTGTCCAAAACCAGCTGTTGCAGCAGAAAAATCAGCAGCTCCTTTGTCCGAAATCTATTCCGTTAACCTTCCTAAATCCACTCGAGGCCCTCGGGACCTTAACCAGTTATACCAACATGTCCCAAAACATAACGCGGACCTGCTCGAGGCCTCAAATCACATCAAATAACATCGAAACAATGGATCGCAACTCAATTCAATCCTTATGAACTTTGAAATTTCCAACTTCTACATTCGATGCCGAAACCTATCAAATCATGTCCGATTGATCCCAAATTTTGCACACAAGTCACATTCAACATTACGGACCTACCCCAACTTTCAGAATCACATTACGACCCTGATATCAAACTTTCCACTTTCGGTCGGATTTCTTAAAAACCTTCAAATTTCTATCTTTAGCTAAATGACTTCAAAATGACCTACGGACCTCCGAATTCACTTCCGATCGCGCTCCCAACTCCAGAATCACCATACTGAGCTATTCCCAGACTCGGAATCCCAAACGAATATCAATATCACTAAAATGCACTTCAACCCAGACTTATAAAATTTCTTCTAAAATGCTGACTTCTACAATATGCGTCGAAACGCTTCCGGATCATCCAAAACCCGATACGAACTTATGTCCAAGTCCAAAATCATCATACGAACCTTCTGGAACCTTCAAATCCTGATTTTGTGGTCGTTTACTCAAAAATCCAATCTTAGTCGATTCTTCCAACTTAAGGCTTCTAAAATGAGAATTTTCTTTCCAAATTGACTCTAAACTTCCCGAAATTCAATTCTGACCACACCTACAAGTCATAATACCTGAAATGAAGCTGCTCATGGCCTCAAACCGCTGAACGACGTGCTAGGGCTCAAAATGACCGTTCGGGTCGTTACACTGTGCATTTTACGCCTACCCGTTCCAAGTGGACTACTCTCTTCATCTTCCTCCTTTGGCAGAGGAATTTTGTCATTATTACGGCGTCTGTCCATCCCAACTCTCCCCTATATTTATAAGATTTTCCTTATGATGACAAAGTTTGCAGAGTTGACCGGCTGCAAAGTCTCTATCTGTCATCTACTGCATCTTTTCGCGCCAAACTTCCACAGGGGTACGATGTTACATCTTCGCCACGGCGGGACCAAAGGGCTAGTGGCAGGAATGGACGACAAGGTGAATTGTCGATTTTGGTTCAACTTCTTCTTTGTCAAAACCGAGCACGTAATGGTGAGCCCCAGTTGATTTCTCGAGCAGTGGAATTTTGCCCGTAAGTGCTCTCGTTGATTGAAGTACTTTATTTCCCTTTCTTCCCTGTTTTGTGGCTTAATCGTTTTCTTTCCCTTTCGTGTATCTGAGAAACATCCCCCTTCGTTGGTCGCCAATATCTGTGACTGGGTGGCCCAAGTTCTGCCCCACACTAGGGATTCGTGACTGGGCGTCCTTCAACAATAAATTCAGGCCCAAGCCCTCGACTAGTAAGTCGGGTTCCATTCTTTAAATACTTCAATCTCACTGCAGTCTCTTTTCTTCTTTTACTTCTATTTTTCTCGTTGGTTTTAGGTCGGAGGGCTTCTAAAAGGCGAAGGTTCCCGAGTCACATTTCGCCAAGCAGTTGCCTCGGCCGGGATGCAGTTCTTGTTGGACGAGTCTGTGTAGAATACTTCCTCTCAGACTCCGGCTTTAAGTGAATCTGATTTTCAAACGGCTGTTCTACCAACGGAGACTCCGGCCTGCCCGATACTGCACCTAGTAGACGAGTCTTCGCCCGGTAAGGAGAAAGTGGCTCCGCTGAAAAGGCGGAGAGTTGAGACCGACGGTGTGGTTATGGCTACGACCGTACCTTATAGAGAAGTTATTTTGGACGTGGAATCAGCGTGTCCTTCAGTTGTCGGGACTGTTCCCTCGCTAGAGGTCGCCGTGGAAGGGAGGCTGTCGAAGGTAGTAGAGGTTGCCATGGAAGAGGGGCGGTCAGGGGCGCCGAGGTCGCATCCTCGTCCGCCGAAGGGAGAGGAAAGACAGTTATCATGGACGATGATGGGTCTGGCTCTGTCATAGACCTCGAGGAGGTGCAGACGTTCGACGAGGGGTTCACTCGGGTAGAGGTGATAACGGAGGGTTCTACCCGAAACATCGTCATCTCCATGGACTATAATCCATCAGTGAACTCGGAGATCATGGTCCCAACTTTGGCTCCCCTCTGCACGGGCATCGGGAATAGGACTTTGCAGACATTGAGGGACGTTGACATGTCGTTAGACATCTCTAGGATGGCCCTGTGGGTAAGTTGTCTTTTTGGTATTTTCGTATCTTTCCCTTTTCTTCACCTTGTTCATTTTTGCTGGTTGTTTTCTACCTGTTTCAGACTCTCATTCTGGAGATTGAAAGCGCCCGTCGAGGAGAGAAGAGGAAGACTCTCTACAAAAGAATGGAATCTAAGTACAGAGAGTATCGTACCAAGCACCATGCATTGAGAAGCATACTCGGCGAGGACGGTAAGTTCCAGTCTCTCCGAGACGAGCTGAAGCAGAAGGATGATGAGCTCGTAAGAGACATTAGTAGATACAACGAGCTCAAAGGGACGTTGAGAGAAAGAAATGACGAGCTTGAGGTGAGCAAGGGGGCTATGGCCGAGTGCGTCGACCTCCAGGCTCAGGTGGCCTCCTTGGGGGCCGAGCTCGAGCAGAGTGAAGCTAGAGCCAATGATTTGAATGATGAGTTGGCCACAAAAATGGCGGAGTTTGATAGAGCCGAGAAAGCCATAACGACTATTGTGGCAGAGGCGACGGCATTGACGGGTTCCATCCGTGAATTCAGATCTGAGCGGGCAAATGAAGTGGAGACGTCTGCGCTTAAGAAGGCGAGGCTCGAAGAAAGGATTGGTGGCCTAGAGACGGAGGTCTTGGACCTGAACGAGAAGATTGTCGTCCTCAAGGACGAGAAGGCGCACCAGCTTGCTCAACCGTCTTCCTCCCACGCTTCTACTTATCCTAATGTTCCACGGTATTTGTACGAGAAGTGGGTTCATGTTGAGGCTCACCTAGATATATTCAGGGGCTTGATGGCGGCCGAGAAAGCTTCTGAGGCGAAATTTGAGGATGCTCGTGTTAAGGCACGTGCAGCTCGGGACGCCTGTGGCTGTGACCCCCGTACGCCCGGGGAGGGTGATTATAAAGATTATCTGGACGGGCTCGAGCCGAGTTCTTGGTATGATGATGAATACTCCAATGGCGAGGGTGCTGGTGATGATGGCCACGGGGGCGGAGCTGTCGAGTAGTGTACTTACTTTTTACTTTTGTTCTTCTTCTTTTTTGCGGGCACTTGTTTGGCCCTTGTAAGATATCTTTTGGAATGATAATACTTTTGCTGTCTGTTCTTAAACTTCTTGTTTTTCCTTTTAATGTTCTCCTCAATTGACTACCTTGATTGCGATTCACTTAGGCCGACTGTAAGTTGAGCTTGTGCGAGGTCAAACCGTTACTTAATTAGTTCAATCCAAGTTGTATGCAAGTGTCTTAATTAATTCGAACAGGGTCGAATATGAGTCAATTCAAACGAGGTCGAATGTAAGTTGGTTCGAACGAGGTCGAGTGTAAGTCGTTTTGAGTGAGATCGAATGTCGACTTATAAATTAATTCGAGCAAGGTCGAATGTACGATTCAAGCAAGGTCGAATGTAAGTCGATTCGAGCAAGGTCGAATTTTGACTTTAAAATTGATTCAAATGAGGTCGAATGCAAGTCGATTCGAGCAAGGTCGAATGTTGACTTTAAAATTGATTCGAACGAGGTCGAATGTAAGTCGATTCAAGCAAGGTCGAATCTTGACTTTAAAATTGACTCGAACGAGGTCAAACGTTGGTTGATTCGAGCGGGGTCGAATGACAACTTATATATTAATTCAAACGAGTTCGAATGTAAGTCGATTCGATCAAGGTCGAATGTTGGTCGATTCGAGCGGGGTCGAGTGTAGTTTCACGGATTGGCGTAATGTGTAAACTTGGTGGAGACATGTGAACATCATGTGTTTGCATATTTCGCTTTGTTTATACATTCATTAGAGAAGTTTACATATTTTTCCTGTATTCGTACATACATTGGAGTAGTCCCAGTCTATCCATCTATCTAGTCCCTACATTGGAGAAGTCCCAGTCTATCCATCTATCTAGTCCCTTCATTGGTAGATCTGGATAAATAGTTGACAGGCCGAGCAATGAATTTATACTTAACTTCGAGAGGCCCTCTTCGTCGCCTTGTTAAAAACCTCCCCGAGAAAACCCAATTGGGACAAAACTCGGGTGAGGGAAAAAGAGTACGACTTGGGGGACATCTTATCCTTAGAAGTTGAAGTATTTAAGGTGGGTGACGTTCCAATTATTTGGTAGTAATTTTCCCTCCATTGTTTCTAGTTGGAACGACCCTTTGCTTGCTGTCGCCGTGATTTTGTATGGGTCGTCTCAATTGGTCCCTAGTTTGCCTTCTTTTGGATCTTTGCTCTACCTGTTGTTTTTGGGCTACCATGCTTATGTAACTCTTCGTTCTTCGGCCTCGTCGAGGTCTTGCATTCTACTTTTGTCGTTGCTTGACCCGCTCTCATTTGAATACCTTAGACTTGGTTCTCCGACCTCGATTGGTATCACTGCATCAGTCCCATAGACTAGTGAGTATGGTGTTTCCCCTGTGCTTGTCTTTGGCATGGTGCGATATGCCCAAAACACTTCTGGTATCACCTTTGGCCATAGTCCCTTGGCGTTTTCAAATTTCTTTTTCATGATATTCAATATCGTTTTGTTGGAGGATTCAGCTTGTCCGTTGCCGGCTGGGTTATATGGCGTGGAGAGTATTCTATTGATGTGCCATTTCTTGAAGAACTCAGTGACTTTTTTCCCTGTGAATTGAGGTCCGTTGTCACAACTGATTTCTTTGGGGATGCCGAAGCGGCACACGATGTTCCTCCATATAAAGGCTATCACTTCTTGTTCGCGTATTTGGGCGAATGCACCTTCTTCCACCCATTTGCCGCGCCCCTTTTTTTCTCTCCTTTCGGATTAGTCAGGGTTTTTGACGTTATTGGGACAACTCATTTCCTTTTGGGAAAAGGGATGTGAAGGACTTGAAGAGTCGCCACCTAACGAATTAAGGTGCGTTAGGGCACCTATTTAGGGTTATAATAACACTAATTGAATAACCAGAGATTGGGTAAGGGCTTGAAATTACTCCAAGGGGAAGCTGTTAGGCACCCCTCAAAGTCCACAACTGTGGTTCCCGGCCAAACAAACTTTGTGAATTTTAGCAAGTAGAAAATAAGCAGTCAAGTATACACATGGCAACAAGTAATGGTTGTGAAAAGCTTCGCAGTCTAAGCACACATATGTAGGGAATAGGGGAGTCCTATCCTATAGGATCACATCAATGCAATGCCCGGTAATCACTCCTCAGTGAGGGTATACACGTGGCATTAGAGCACCGGTCATCATATCCATATCTACCCTTTACCCTACCCCTTAGCGGTTATTAAGCGAATTTAATTAGCGATCTCTATGTGTGCTATTACCGTCCCTTCTCAAGGGTCCTGGAGGAATTTAGGACCTCTAAGTATAAGTAGTTCTAGACAGACCCCTAAGGTTTTAAAAGGATAAAATTCTAAGCGACAGGCAAGAACAAATATGGTTGATCAGATAAATGCAGGAAAGCAGTTATGAGGCCCAGATTTACCTCCAAGTAATGCACATAATCTGCACGTCTCAAACACAAACAAGAGGCGGTTTCATTAGGCAGAATCCTAAGACAGGATATCAAAGTGAATGTCAATGCACTGAAATATGCAACTTTATTTTTATAAACTCAGGAGAGGGGCCTAATCAATTTGCTTACTGATTTTTAAGCCTGTTAACCTTTAGACAGTTTAGAAGTTCTTTTTTGCCTAAAAGCATGTTGTTCTAGATGTTACGAAAGTGCAGGGAGTATTGCCAGTTTTATCTAAAACAGGATAATAGTATGTGAGATTGTTTTTACCTTTTTCATGAATCAATAGTTAAAACTAGGCGCGGTTAAGAAAATGCAAATAGTGTGCCTAATACATGATTTCTAAATGCACAGAAACGACAATTTTATGTCAATGATCCTTAAATTAATAGAATTCCTAAAGCATGATTTCTAAATGCACAAAAGGGTTACAGAATGATCGAAACATGATTTTTTTGAATGCACAAGAGTAACAACTTTTATGTTAACGTTGTTTATTGTCCAAGGAGCAGGATTTCTAAGCGATAAATATAAAGCATAGATGAGATGCTGAAACAATAGACATGAAATCCTAGGAGCATGATATCTAGTGCATGCTTGGCATGGTTTGAATGAACATGCTTATGCGTGGCTAGAATTCATGATTTTAAGCATTATATACCTTGCATTTTATGTGCTTTAATGATAAAAATACACGTCGTATGTGCCTAATGGAGTTTATTTAATGTGTAGGTGA
>ML393415.1:19615-41152 GCA_005239525.1 Nicotiana knightiana
ACTTGATAATTAGTTATTTCATAGAATTTTAGTATAAAATAGTACATCATTGATTTTATATTGGCTTGGTTAAATAACGATTAGAGTGATTTAGCAAGTAGTTTACACAAGTCTCTGTGGGTACGATATCTGGACTTAAAATTCTATATTACTTGTCGACCACGTACACTTGCGTGTGCACTGGGAATTCAACCAACACATGCTGGTCCTAAAACATGGATTCTAATGCAGATAGAAATAATGTAAAGCTTAAAACATTATTTCTACTCGATGATATTAACAGAACTATATGGATACCCTCCCCATTTCACTATCCATCCCCAATATCTGTTTACAATAATTATTACAAACCAATAGCTGAATGAATTACATAAATAGATAGAAAAGAAGAAGTTAAATTAAAGGGAGCCTGAAGCAGGACCAAATGTACCTTGAGCATACCAAATGTTCATAACCTCGACTGTCAGAGTTTCATAGCCTTTCTCATGTCCGGGCGTGTCAGAGTTTCCTAAGGACCTCAAGGATCCCGGGCAGTGCTCGCACCCAGATTTCATAACCAGAACTGAGTAAGTGCAGTGTGGAAGAACCAGCCCTGGTGCATCAGAGTTTAGAGGGATCTCACAGGAATCCCAAGGCAGTCACACACTGGAGGGGCAGAACCTAAGGACCTAAGAGTAGAGTGAGACTGCTTGACATAGTTTTGAAAAGGTTTTGATATGAAAACAGTATCGAAAAATGACTCAGTTGAGTGATGAAGTTTTATGAAAATAGAGGGGTTGATTAATAGTAAAATAGTTAAAAAAGAACAGTGTCAACCAAACAAACAGCATATCAACCATAGAGCGAGCAGATTCCACAGTGCTCAACAACAGACTTTCACACAGGGCGGTTGGGAACTGGGGACACATAGGGCATGTATAGTGAACACATAACAGGCAAAAACACAGAGGTTTTGTAAGGGTTTTATGGGATTAGGTGATAACTAATGGTACCAACACAAAATGAATTCCAGAACAAACAGCTGAGGGCATAGAATCAGACAACTTAAGGTGACAAAATTGCTTTGCAAAGAAAGGTTCATACTAGAAACCAGACAAACATAAATAGAGCAGAGTCAGGCTGGGACATGCCACAAAGGGATTAAACAAGTTTATAAACATGCTAATCCTAAGTTGAATTAGGACAAAACTAATATGCTAAGTGAAGCAGTAATGTAAACATGTTAATTACATGTTGAAAATCTAAACAATGGACGGAAGTAGACTGATGATTAGTAAACTAAAGCAGTAAGTAAACAAATTGAGTTTGGAACTTGGATTTAAATCAGAACATACCAGTTAAAGAGAAACAGATACTAAGTATATGGCAGTAGAGTGCAATAATTAGCCTTGACTTGCAGCCGGCTAATTCAATTGAAGCAAGAAGTAGCAAGAAATAGCAGAAAGTTTTTTTTAAGTGTGAGAGGGAGTTTTTTCAACCAGCGAGTTCGTGTCTAATGAGAGTAGAAGAGAGAATATATATAGCAGTTTGAGAACTAGGTAAATAAGGTAAGATTCGAAATTGTTTAGTGATTGAAGAACTCAAAATCAATTAGAGTAAAAATCATTGCGAGAGTTATTTCAAACGGTAAAAGACATGTAACAAATAAGGAAAGAGATTATATATAGCTGGGATATAACAACTAAGGAAATAATTCAAACAAAGTACAGGTATAGAGTAAGCGATTAAGGCTAGGTACATAAGGTTCTAATTAAGGAAATAACATAAGAATCAATTAATAGTATAGTCAACCACATAATTAAGGCAAGAAAATAATTTAGAAGTCGGAAAAAGGCATATATAGGCGGGAAGAAACAAATCAGAAACCCTAATAAGCATAATAGGGTAGAAATCACAGAGACTCAGAACATATTCATGAGAAACAGGCATACACACAAATCGCATGAACAAATCGGCAAAGAAAAACTCAGGATTATAGTGTTAAAACTAGGTTTTAACATAACAAGTTATGAATAAAAAGTAATTTTAACAAAAATTCGTTTAAACATCAGAGAACAACATTAAAAAGACCGGAAATATATTTTGAAGAAAAGTTCCGGAAACCCTAATGGGAAAATAAAGCGACGCTTTGAGAAATCGAAAGGTTTCTCATAAAACAAACGAAAATAACTCAGAGAAATCCCAGATCTGTTATAGATATAAGAAGTACAGTAGAAGAGGTTAGGGTTTTCTAAAAAATAACCCAGAAATAGAGAGACCGGCTTAGAGACCCATAGGTCTAGCCGGAAAAAAGAAAGAACTTACTCGATCGAGCCATGGTGGCCTAAGAATGGTAAGCACGGACTTAGGGGAGGGAAGTGAACGACCACTGGTCCCTTGAGGACCTCGAGACGGCAAGAAACCGGGCATGGAGAACCATTAGAGGCTAGGGGTGGTAGAGAATCCATCATAGTCGACGGTAGGCAAGCAACGACGAAGGGAAATTAGGGTTAGGGCGGAGAGAATTTGGAGAGGAGAGTGAAGGGTGACGACGGAGTGTGAGAGGAGAAATGAGGGGTTTGGGGGGTTCGTTTAGTTAAATTAGGAAAGGTTAAATCTGGGCCATTAGTCAAAATTTATCAACGGCCAAGATTAAATCAGCATCGGGCCGGGTAGATTTAGGAATTGGGCTTGGGTTCTGTTAGATCAGATATAGTTAGGTGTTTGGGCTGGTCTAATTAGGCTAAAATTGAAATAGAATAGGTTATTTGTTAAATATCCAATTTAAATTAATTAAAATAATTTGTAAAATGGCTAATAATTATAAAAAATGAATTTCATGCATAGAGAATAGTTTTAAAATGATTATTTAGTATTTAAAAATACAAATGACTAATTTTTGGTAAAAAATAATACAAAATTATATGCTTGGGCTATAATTGCAAAGTTATTGTGATTATTGCCAAAAGGTGCCAATTTGGCTATTTATGAAATAATTTGGTCTTAATAGGACCATAAATAATAAATTAAATCAAGAAATGTTTTTTTAAAAATCATTTGTGATGCAATTTTGTAATTATTTATTGGGAATAAAATACTGAACAAATTAATAAAACGTAGAAAAATTATGAAAAAATACCAATTGCTACTAATGCATGATTTTGAGGGTATGTATGAAATTTAGAAAAAAATATTTTGGGAAAAATTGGGTATCAACAGCTTCCCCTCTTTACTTGGAAAGGATGAAAGAGTTGTCGGGTAAAGATATGATGGCCAATTTTGACCGAGCGAAACGGTTTGAGAGACTTAGGTCGTACCCTGGCTTCTGAGCTGTCTACATATCCCTGGTTTTACAGGAATCAGGTCGTATGTAGTTCCGGGTTCACCCGCGAAGTATACCGGTGAAGTTATTACAAGAACGGACGCAATATCTAGGGACGGGCGAATGAACGGTTCACGGTTCACGGGAGAGGTTAGGTTTGATATGGTTGGCAGAACTGGAGCGGGATCGCTCCTGCTGGGATAGTCGTCGCTCACCGAGTTACCTGCAAATAAGAATACTACAAGCATATATTGTGCATAAATTTATACATGATGCAGGTTCCCGTTGGACTATGAAAGCCGTCTTCGGACGGTTAGGGATGACGTCCTTAGACCATGATGTTTTGGGCCATGAATTGTTTGATGAGAGATTTGCAGGCTATGAAATGATGTTCTCGGGCCATGAAGATGGTTCCTTCGAACTATGACGCCTTTGAATAATGATATGCGAATTGAGAGAGATCCTCAGGCCATGACATGGTGTCTTCCGGCTATGAGGATGATGTCCTTAGACTATAACGCCTTTGGACAAGTTGGCGATATTTCACCCCATGAGATGCAATAATATGATGTTGACAAGACAAGGCTTAGTCTTGCGAAATGGAGGGCAGAGCTTGGCCCGAAAGAGGAGCGAAGTAAATAATGCTTGAGAGACATCGCTTAGTCTCGGGAAAAAAGTAAATTGGAGGCAGAGCTTAGCCTCATGCAAGTATGAGACAGAGCTTAGTCTCATGCAAACGAAGGCAGAGATTAGCCTTATGCAGGGTGGAGGTAGAGCTTAACCTCATGCAGATAGGAAGGTAGCGATTAGCTTTATGCAGATGGAGGCAGAGCTTAGCCTCATGCCAAATACGGGACATAGCTTAGTCCCATGCAAGATGAAGGCGGAGCTTAGCCTTATGCAGAAGAATAAATAGCAAATGATAGTAGAATTTCTTAGCTGGTAGCAGATTTCGATATTGCGATTATTGTGAGAATTATGACTTTGAAGCGTGTTTATCCTTTGTTCCTGCATCCAAAGAAAGATCGTGAGTTATGTGGATGGGGAAGGTCGGTTCGTATCCCTTGTGGCTTTGCTTGACTCGTTCTGCCTGGTCTGATGATCCTGTTCAAGTTATCGGGGTAGCGTTTGCTAAACAGAGCTATTTTGAAAGCAAGCGTACATGATTTTGCAAAGACATAGTATGAAACATATTTTAAGAATTTAGATGAACCTTTGACCGTGACACGATTCAAGACATTGCAACCTCTCATGCTACAGAATTTTGAGGGTCCTCCTCAAAATTCTGCCCCAGTTAGATGGGTTGACGTTTCTGACTGTTGCGCATGCTGCGATCGGCTGAACTTGCTTCAGAATTTTGAGGGTCCTCAAAATTCTGCCCCAGTTTCCAGTTGTGGAGGGGGGAGTGAGATTTTTATTGAATTGTGACCGAACCCAGGGTTGCCTGCGTATCCCCTCTTAAACGGGAATCAGGTCGGGCATAGTTCAGTTACATCATTTGGGAAAGCATAAAGAGTTACACATAATAGCGCTTGACTGCATCGAAATTGATTGGTTTTGGCCAGACTTCTCTGTCCATTTCTGCAAGTATGAGAGCTCCTCCCGCCAGTACTCGATGAACCATATACGGACCTTGCCAGTTGGGAGAGAATTTCCCTTTGGCCTCATCTTGATGTGGAAAGATCTTCTTTAACACCAGTTGCCCCAGTGTGAACTGTATTGGCTTGACTCTTTTGTTGAAAGCTCTGGTCATTCTGCTCTGATAAAGCTGTCTGTGACATATTGCATTCATCCTTTTCCCGTCTATGAGGGCTAGCTGCTCATAATGACTTATTATCCATTATGTGTCGCTGAGCTCAGCTTCTTGTATGATTCTTAAGGAAGGAATTTCCACTTCAGCAGGAATAACAACTTCCGTACCATAAACTAGCAAGTAAGGAGTTGCCCCTGTTGATGTGCGGACTGTGGTGCGGTATCCCAGTAAGGCAAATGATAGCTTTTCGTGCCACTGTATGTGTTTTTCTATCATCTTTCTCAATATCTTCTTGATGTTCTTGTTGGCGGCTTCTATAGCTCCATTCATCTGAGGTATGTAGGTTGTGGAATTCTTGTGCTTGATCTTGAAAGTCTCACACATGGCTTTCATCAGATCACTGTTTAGATTGGAGCCGTTGTCTGTAATGATTGATTCTGGAACTCCAAACCGACAAACAATATGGTCACGGACAAAGTCTGCCACGACTTTCTTAGTCACTGCTTTGTAAAATGCTGCTTTTACCCATTTGGTGAAGTAATCAATAGCTACTATGATGAACTGTGTCATTTGAGGTTGTGGGCTAGATCGGTACAATGACGTCCATTCCCCAGGCGACTAATGGCCAAGGTGAGCTTGTTGCATTAAGCTCATTGGGGGTACCTTTATCATATTTGCATGTACCTGACATCGGTAGCATTTTCGGACATACTGGATGCAGTCTGTTTCCATGGTCGTCCAGAAGTAACCAGCTCTGAGTATCTTCTTGACCAAGACAAAACCATTCATATGCGGGCCGCAAGTCCCGGCATGTATCTCTTCAAGTAGTCTGGAGGCTTCCTTTTCATCGACACATCTCAATAATCCCAAATCGGGAGTTCTCCTGTACAGGGTTCCTCCGCTGCGAAAGAAACTGTTGGACAATCTCCGAAGCGTGCGTTTCTAAGTATGATTTGCAAGCTATGGGTACTCTCTCTTTGACAAATACTCCTTGATATCATGGAACCATGGTTTTCCGTCCGCTTCTTCTTCAACATGGGCACAATATGCCGACTGGCTATGGATATTTACTGGAATAGGATCAATGAAGTTCTTATCTAGATGCTGTATTATGGATAATAGAGTGGCAAGTGCATCGGTAAACTCGTTCTGAATTCTAGGGACGTGCCGAAATTCTGTCTTTTTCTGAACCTCTTTCTCAATTCCTGCACGTGGTGCAGATACGACAGTATCTTGGAATTCTTGGTAGCCCATTCTCCTTGTACTTGGTGTATTAGCAGGTCTGAATCACCATTTACTAGCATCTCTTGAATATTCATGTCAATGGCCATGTTGAGCCCTAGGATGCAGGCTTCATACTCTGCCATATTGTTGGTGCAGGGGAATCTGAGTTTACCAGATATCGGATACTGTTGGCCAGTTTCCAACACCAAGATTGCTCCAATACTGACTCGTCTGAAATTGGCTGCTCCATCAAAGAACATTCTCCAACCGTCATAGGATTCAACAATGTCTTCTCCTATGAATAATACTTCTTTGTCGGGGAAATATGTTTTCAGAAGTTCGTATTCTCCTCCCACAGGGTTCTCGGCAGGATGATGTGCCAGTGTTTGTCCCTTGACCGCTTTCTGAGTCACATACACGATGTTGAATTCACTTAGCAGGATTTTCCACTTAGCCAACTTGCCAATGGTCATGGGCTTCTGAAAGAGTACTTCAAGGGATCCATCCTTTATATGAGATATGTCGTGTAGGCACAGAAGTAGGGCCTCAACTTCTGGGCTACCCAGGTTAGAGCACAGCAGGTACTCTCCAGTAGAGAATACCGTGCCTCGTATGGAGTGAACTTCTTACTCAGGTAATAGATAGCCTGTTCCTTTCTTCCTGTCTTGTCGTGCTGCCCCATAACGCAGTCGAAAGCTACATCTAATACTGCAAGGTAGAGTAGCAAGGGTCTTCCTGGCTCTGTCAGGACCAAAACTGGTGGTGTTGACAAGTATTCCTTGATTCTGTCGAAGGCTTTCTGACAATCCTCGGTCCATTTAGTTGCAGCATCCTTCTTTAACATCTTGAAGATCGGTTCACATATGACCGTGGACTGGGCTATGAACCGGCTGACGTAGTTAAGACGACCCAAGAAACTCATCACATCTTTATTTTTCTTTGGCGGTGGTAATTCTTGGATGGATTTGACTTTTTATGGATCTAGTTCTATTCCTCGGCGACTGACGATAAACACAAGCAGTTTTCCGGCAGGAACCCCGACTGCACACTTCGCGGGGTTTAATTTCAGGTTGTATTTCCGCAACCTGTTGAAGAACCTCCTCAGACCTTCTATATGGTCGATGGCTTTCTTGGACTTGATAATGACGTCGTCCACATATACCTCGATCTCTTTATGTATCATGTCATGGAAGATAGTGGTCAACCAGGGTGTGTATGTTTGGAAGGGGGAAATCATCCTTTGGGTTGGCCCGGTTGAGATCCCGGTAGTCGACACAGACCCTAACTTTTCCGTCTTTCTTGGGCACTGGAAAGATGTTGGCTAACCATATTGGATATTCAACTACCCTGAGGACCTTGGCGTTGATTTGCTTGGTAACTTCTTTTTTGATTTTTAGACTCATATCAGGCTTGAACTTTCTGAGCTTCTGTTTTACCGGCGGGCACATTGGATTGGTCGGCAAATTGTGGGCCACAATGGATGTACTTAGACCAGTCATGTCGTCATACGGCCATGCAAATATGTCTTCATACTCTTTCAAGAATTGGGTGTATTCCTCTTTCTCTGATGGCGACAATTGGATGCTGATGCGAGTTTCTTTGACATTCTCTGGATCTCCCAGGTTGACTACCTCAGTTTCGTCCAGGTTGGACTTAGGTCTGTTCTCGAAATCCTCAACTTCTCTGACAATTTCATCGGGTATGACATCCTCTTCTTCTGAATCGATGTCCTTTTGTTGCGTTGTCTCATTGCATGTCACAGTCATCGGTTCATCAAGACAGGAAATAGTAATGATGTATAGATAAAAGTAATGAGAGAAGAACGATAATAAATAAATATTGATTCGTTGAAACGTAAAAACAATTTTGATAATTTAAACAAACATTTTGGAACATCGGGATTTTATTGGAAAACAAAAAATGTGAAAAGGAAATCATTAGCAAAAAATGAAGTAAATAACGTTGTTCAGCCTTGCTACCCTGGGACTCGTCGAGCCCTGGATGGTCTGACGGTCCAATTCTTGAGGAATGATCCCTTGCTCATAGCTTGGATGGTAGGGCCCTCCTCTTCCTCCTCCTCAACAATAACACAACAGTCCATGCCTTCATCTTCCAGGAATAGATTCTTCAAAGCTGCTAGAGTTTCTTCTTCTTCTGACCCCCATATGATATCAACTTGCTGGAAAATCTACTCCAAATGCGGTATAGGTTGTTCCAATGGATAGTAGGGACCGCGCCATGGTGGCGACCAGTCTTCGTACTCCTGCAAAGTGTATTTGTATCCCAGCCCAAAAGTGGTGCCATGGTGCTTCGGCTGTATCGGTTTGGAAATCCCCTGAAGATTCTTACCGAGACCTTTGCCAGGCTTGTACCCGCTCCAGTTCAATATGCTTTCGATCTTACTATCCCACCACTTATCCTTATCTATTGCATTGACCCGCTCGATGTGGTTATAGGTTTCTCCATCCAGCCTTCTTCTACCTTCAACCACCGGGATGGTCTGACGACTATAGATAGGGTTGCTTCCATCTCCGTGGATGATTACTTCCTAGTGGTTCCATTCAAATTTCACTGCATGATGCAATATTGATGCCCCAGCCCCAGCGGCATGTATCCATGGCCGTACCAATAACAGGTTATATGACGCGGATACATCTATCACCTGAAATTCAACCTCGAACCATGTAGGTCCCATCTGTAGACAAAGACTGATTTCTCCAGTGGTGGACCTTTGAGAACCGTCGAAAGCTTTCACATTCATGGGTCCTTCTCTGATCTCATACAATCCTTTTCCCAATATTTTGAGTGTTGTCAATGGGAAAATATTGAGGCTGGATCCTCCGTCGATTAGAACCCTGGTAATGAAATAATCTTCACATTGCACAGTGATGTGCAACGCCTTGTTGTGACTTAACCCTTCAGGTGGTAGCTCATCCTCGTGGAAAGTGATCTTGTGACTTTCCAGCACCTGTCCCACCATGTTGGCCATTTCTCCATTGGTGATGTTATTAGGCACATATGCTTCGTTCAACACTCTCATCAAAGCATTCATGTGCGCTTCCGATTTCTGCAACAATGACATGATGGATATTTGGGCTGGAGTCTTGTTCAGCTGATCTATGACTGAATATTCTTTGGCTTGCACCTTTCTCCAAAGATCATCTGGACCTGTTTCAATGACAGGTGGCCTGTTGGAAGTATGTTTGCTAGACTCTGCCAAGTTTTCAGGTGTATAGACCTTGTCGGTCCTGGTCATCCCCTGTGCGGCACCAGCTTCTTCCATCTTAACCTTACCTTTCCTTCTTGCTTCAGCCACGTAGTCCTAAGGTACGACATTAGTGTTGAAAAGCGGCGGGGTTGACACTGTCACTGTAATTGGTGCGACTATCTTCACTTCAAATGGGACAGGTGCCATGGCAGGTGGGATTACCTCAACCTCAAACGACAAAGGTGCATTCGCAGGTGGTGCCATTTCAAACTTAAATGGGACTGACGCAGCTACCTCAACATCTCCTGACGGCTGAATTTGGACTATGATGGGATTAAGTGTGACCGCTGGCTTCTTTGGGTCATCACCTTCTTTGATCAATCCGATCGACCCCTTTGTGTCCCATTCTTCCTCTATCTCTATCATGTTGATGCCTTCATCCTTATGGTCTGGGAGCGGATTGTTGCGGACATTGGGAGTAGATTCCTTTGCTTGGATGACCTTTATCAATCATAGACTGGATTTTATCCTTCAGTGAACGACATTCATTAATTATATGCCCCATCATGCCGGAATGGTATGCATAGGTTTTATTTGGGTTGACCCATTGGGATGGATTTTCAGGGGTTTCAACAAGGATATGAGTAACATAGTCAGAAATTTTTAATCTTTGGTACAACTGGTCAATAGGTTCAGCAATGGAAGTATATTTCTTGGGTGGACTGCGGTCAAAGTTGGGTCAAGGTCTTGGAAAATTTTGGCGAGCAGGGGGTGACTGGAAATGAGAGGGTTGATAGTTGTATGTATGATAAATGGTGGCTGGTTGGGAACATCTGGGAGACGTGGGTTGATAAGCAGGTGAAGGTGCTGGCTGATATATAGGTGGGGGTGCTTGGTATGTGAGTGGGGAAGTTTGGTATACCAACAGGGATTTGGGTCCCTATGCAACCATCACCATCCATGTATCTTTCTTCTTGGATATACCACCAGACTGCAAGGCTTTGTTGGTGGCTTGTAGTGTTTCGAAATTAGTAACCATTCCGCTCTTAATCCCTTCTTCAATTCTCTCGCCTATCTTGATGATGTCAGAGAATTTGTTGTTTTATATTACCATCAGTCTCTCATAATACTGCGAGTCCTGTTCCCGGACGAAGAATTTGTTCATTTGTTCTTCATCTAGAGCAGGCCTGACCTTGGCTGCTTCAGATCTCTATCGAATGGAATACTCGCGAAAATTTTTGGTGGGCTTCTTCTTGAGGTTCTGGATATAAAATACGTCTGAAGCATTCTCTGTGTTGAACTTGAACCGATCCATGAAATCTGAGGCCATGCCTACCCAGTTGGACCACTTCTTAGGGTCTTGGCTGATGTACTAAGACAAAGCATCACCGGTGAGGCTTCTCATGAACAATTTCATGAGAATCTTCTCATCTCTTCCTACTCCAACCAATTTATCACAATAGGTTCTCAGATGGACCCTGGGATCACCTATATCGTCGCACATCTCGAACTTAAGAGGTTTGTAACCCTCTGGTAGTTCAATATTATGCCATATGTAGAGATCTTCATAGTTCAATCTCTCAACTCTTTTCCTTCCTTCGACACCCTGGACTCGGCTAGTCAGTCTCTTGAGTTCTTAGGCAAAGTTCTTAATGGGCATATCCTTCTCACTGGATTCAGGTGTGTAAGAAATGGGTTGGGTGGAGTGAGGTATAATCTCCACGTATATGGGGTTGTTATGATGGTCTGGCGCTTGAGCATAAAGGGGGTCATTTGTGGAGCTTTGTGGTTCAGGGATGATCAGTGGGGTGTTTCTCGAAGTGTGGCAAGTGTTGCATTGTGGTGGAGTAGTTTGATTTTTCAGTGGAGTTTTACGGTGGTGAGTTGTGGGAGGGTTCTGTTTGTTTGGGGTGTTTTGAGGAGGTATGGGGTTTTGGGTGTTCAGATGATTGACATCTGGAACACTAAGTGAGAAGGACAAATTCGCCAAGTTTCGCACATGTTCAAGCTCCCCTTGGAGTTTCAACAACCTTTGCTCGAGTTGTGACATAGCATCATTCTGAACCTGAGTACCTTGATTGTCATGAGCTTCTATTTGTTCAGCCGTCATTGTGTTTTCCTTTCTGATATTGCTCAAATCTTCCATTTTGCCTTTGCCTTTGCCTTTGCCTTTAAGTGGACTAGGAGGAGGAGGAGAAGGTGGAGGGCCCCTGGATCTTGTGTGATATGATGATAATGCCAGAATGCACGAACAAACCTTTGAGGAGGGGAATAAAAGAAAGAAAACAAAAGCAAAAACAAAAAGGTAGCCAAGTCAGCGAGGATCATGAGAAAATATTGCAGTATTTAAACACACATTGCAGGGATATAAAAGCGTGTCCTAATTTGGGGAGGCTCGCTGTGCCCGAGGTAGGCCTAGCAACAAGTTGATTTGGAGAACTTATATGCCAATAATTGCCTCATTTCATTAATGTAAAAGTAGATAAATCTAAAACGACACTGAATAATGTAAGTCACTAATGGCACTTGGCCTTATTACATTTGAAAAAGCAGGTAAATCTAATCTACTTGGTCCCAGAAGGACCTTCCCCAGGCTTGATCTTCTTGTCTCTGTCGATCAGGTTCCCCTGGTCGTGCATGCCCAACAACAGGTATACTCTTGCTAGATGCCCTCATTCGCTTCTCCCAGCATTCTGGTAGTCGGCGACTCTTTTCCTTGTCTTCGCCTCTAGTTCCATCAGACCCTGCTCCAAATATTCCAACCTCTCATTGGATTTGATATCCCTTTCCTTCCACTCATTGATCAATTCCATATCAGTCTTGTGTTGCACCAAATGCTCGGCCTCAGACTCATGAACCCTTTTGCGCAGTTTATTGTATTTCACTTGGGCCTCAGCAACTTCGTATATGACCTGGTTTCCCCCACCGATTCCCGACTCAACTATCCCTGCTATGCTGTCTTCCAACCATGATAGGTAAAAGAGTACATGCCCTGCGTGGTACGTGTCTGGTTCGATGGTGTCCCTCTCTATAATAGCCTTTAGATGCCACAAATGCGGAGCTTCACATTTGTACGGGATGTCGTTGTCCTGAAAATCCGCCCTGTAATGACTCATTTTAGAAAATCGCGGTATGATTTGCTTCCTGCCTGCCTGCCTCATAACCCTGATGGGAACATAAGAGTATATTCCCCTTAAAACGATCAACACCAGGTGTGGAGCATCCCCCGATTTGATGATGAACTCATTGGTAGGGAACCATTCGAACATCCATTAAACCTGGTTCTCGGTCATATTGTCAAAAAACTGCTTCCATTCTGTAGCATTTTCCGGTTGAGCAAACCTGTCTGGGATGTAGGTCATTCTCTTAGGGTGATGGAAGGCTATATGATCATTCCACGCCCTTCATGGAAACTCTTGACGATATTTACCCCTTTGGAGATGATCCAATAACCAAACCTGTAGTAGCAGATTACAACCCTCAAAGTGTTCGAACCCCTTCAGGCAGCGGCCGAGGCTCGGTATATGTCTGCTATGATCATAGGGATAATGGTATATGTTTGCCCCTCGATCCCCTCCATTAAGGTTTTGGCTACCATAGCCAGTCTAGTGTGAATGTTGTCTCCTTTGCTCGGAAATACTATCATACCCAGGAAGCAAACGACAAACACAAAAACCCTGCGGTGAATATGACCCAAGGAAGTAATAGAGAATTCATCGTGGAAGATACGATAGGATTTTTTATGGCCGTATCGTTCATAGAGATAGTCAAAAGATATGTAGGACTCTGTCAGGCACTCTAAATCATCATTATTTTTCAAACCCATCATTTTCAGGAACCCCCTAGCGGCACGGTTTTCCGGCACCAACAAACCTGGACTGTCCCAAGGTAATCCCGCGAAACCCCCTATCTCCTCCAAGAGGGGGGACATTTCTATGTTTCCAAAACGGAACACAGACCTTTCTCTGTCCCAGAACATAGTGGCTGCTTCAACATATTGTTCGGTTGGATATCCAGTAAAGAGGGTAAGTTTCCGAGGACCCTCTTCACATGGTCTTTGTCACTTGGCGAAAGGTCTTCCCACCAATCCAGCAACAATGGTGGTATTCTTTGGACCATGCCGAACCTGGGGACTTCGTGACTCATTTTCTGCAAAATAGATAAGGTTAAACCCTTTCCCCCTTCGGATTCAACTACTTATACATTAGTGATTAGAATATTGGCATTTATTTCTCCAAGTTAATGCACAGATATAGCGCCCGTTGGGGTTAAAAGAACCCCGGTGGACTTTTGGATAAGGCTGTCTTAAAGGGCTTTCATGCGGACAACATATTAACCCGGCTAGGTTTGACCATGATGCATGTACAATTATAATCAGAGTAGGGTTTCTATGGGGTTTCAGACTGGTACCCTCAAGCGGACAACTTGAGAGGGAAAGGCACGGAACCGTCGACTGCACCGCTGATCGACTAGTTTTACTGCAAATAAGCCTTTCCGAATTTAGGGGGTGATATAAGATAGGAAGAGCACAATCACTCATCAAGCGTTGCTATAGGATTTGTATAGGCACGAGTGGAATATGATGTTGAGCATGATTATGCAACAATAAATAAGCAATAAAAGCCTGTCGTCATGTATTTGCACGTTATGAAAGGGTAAATACAACAATTATGATTGAAAAGCAGTTACAAAGGAAAACAAAAAGAAACATGTCAGTTTCAATTAAAAGAATAAATACTTGGGAAAGTAAAAAAATTAATTGCACATAAAGGTAAAGGGAAAGGGTGAAAGTTTTAGCAAAATAAAGACAAATTCACAAAGCAATTTGAAATGGTAAAAGCCTAGAAATCCCAAACAGAGTCACCATGCTGCCGCCCCCTCTTTTTCCTCTCCTTTCGGATTAGTCAGGGTTTTTGACGTTATTGGGACAACTCATTTCCTTTTGGGAAAAGGGATGTGAAGGACTTGAAGAGTTGCCACCTAACGAATTCAGGTGCGTTAGGGCACCTATTAAGGGTTATAATTGTATTGGTAAAAAAAGAGCTTCACACGTGTAATAAATCTTGATGACTCAGTAGTCTACATGGAGCAATGAAAACACGACAGCTGGACGGGACTCTAAGAAGAGGTACGAGGCAAATAGGCACGACAAATCACACCCATGGGTTAATTAGCTACGGAAGTCTCGACCTGATTGAGAAGATGAAGAGACACGGTCAAAAGTGTATTAGGACAGAATAAAGGGCAGATTCAGAGATCTTCAAATTTGAGATCCATACGTTACACAACATTCACTCAACAGTTACGGTTGATTCATTGTAACGTCACATTAAAGTCATTATTAGTCATTAATCCTCAATCACCAAAAAAGGTAGACATTATGTTAGGAAATTCCCTATATAAAGGAGAAAAATATAACCTGTAAAGGGGGAGGAAAAAAACCATTCGAACTACTATTGTAATATACTTACTTTTTGTGCATCTTACTGCTTTCCATTTATAAGTTTGCCTACAATTATAATCTTATTCTTTGGTTATCAAAAACCCGTGTCCTTCTTAAAATAGCTTTGGGCAAAGAATCCAATTCTTTGGTTAAATAAATTGGTTCCGTTACCGGGTATCTGATAATCTTTGTTTGCTTTTCAAGCGATATCCTCTGAACTATGTCAAACTCCAACGACAACAACCAGCAAAGGAATGGAACCCCAGTTCCATCGCCTTCAGAAACACCACGTGGTTCAAGGGAACAATCCTCAGAAATATCTAATAACAACAATGATAATAATGATCAAATGGTGGAACAAGATCGGGTAAAGCAAATGATCGCAGTGTATGTGAGCCAAGCTTTGCAAGATTTACGAGGGGATTACCGGCAAATCCTCAATCTGGGTTGGCAAACTCGGGAAAGGGAGATACTCCTAATGAATCTCTCGAAGCAAGACCAGGTATATCTAATAACTCTGAATTACAGACTTTATTATTAACTTTGCAGAAACAGGTGAAGGAACAAAACGATCGAATCGAACAAATTCCTGGAGTACCACTTGTTATCAAAGGCATTGACATTGATAGATATTCTCAACAACCTTGGAAACCAAGCGCAACACCCGTACCTATTCTCAAGAAGTTTAAAATGCTTGACGTTCCTAAGTATGACGGGACAACCGACCCACGCAACCATGTGACTGCTTTTACCACCGGAGTGAAGGGCAACGACTTAACAAAATAAGAAATTGAGTCGGTCCTAGTTAAAAAGTTTGGAGAAACACTCACCAAATAGGCGCTAACCTGGTATTCTCTTCTCCCTGAAAACTCTATTGATTCTTTTGATGAGCTTGCAGATTCTTTCATAAAGGCACACTCCGATGCGCAAAAATTCGAGAAAAGGATGGAGGACATCTTTAAAATAAAACAAGAAGACACAGAACTACTTCGTGAATTTGTAGACAGGTTTCAACGAGAAATAATGCAACTACCAAGGGTGCCTGATAATTGGGCAGCCATGGCATTCACAAGTAATCTAAATGACAAAAGCTCAGAAGCTACGAGAAGACTCAAGGAAAGCTTGAGAGAATTCCCAGCTACAATGTGGAACGACGTTTATAACATGTATAATATTAAACTTCGAATAGAAGAAGATACCATTGGTCGTCCGAAAGAGGAAGATTATACCAGATCCAGACGTTCAGAATCAGATAGGAGATCAGGTAAAAATATGTACGATCTTTACTTGGGACCATCAGGACGTGATACTCGTCCCAAGATCGAAAACACCAGGTCAGATTTTGGGCAACCAAGCAGAGATGCGGGCTCGTCCTCATCTAGATCCAGAAGGGATCAAGATCAACGACCTAGAGGTAATGCGCGAATTGGGGATCACACCTTTAATGTAAGTACCTCCGAACTAATTTCAGTGTTAAGCAATTTGGGTGATAAGGTTCGATGGCCCAAAGAGATGAGGTCGAACCCGAATAAGAGGAACCCAGATCTCTGGTATGAATTCCATAATGATCATGGGCACAGAACTGCAGATTGCAGATTTTTGCAAGGTGAGGTAGAACAATTATTGAAACAGCACTATTTGACAGAATTGTTTAGTGAAAAAGGTAAACAGGCATACATGAAGAACAAGCAGGAGCCCCCAAAACCTCTATCTCCAAAACGAACCGTCAACGTGATACATGTAGGAGAAGAAGTAAACAGAGTGGTCTGCAAAACGACCACGAAGTACACAACTACACATGGAAAGCGGGTTCATGAAAATCTGGAAGCAGATGATATAACCTTCGATGATGCAGATATCAGCGGATTAATGCTTCCTCACAACGATGCTCTGGTAATATCTTTACTTATTCATGACACTAACGTAAAAAGAGTGTTGATTGATCCAGGTAGTTCAATCAATATTATTTTGCTAAGATTCGTGGAAGAAATGCTATTGGGGAATCAAGTAATCCCAAGGGCACGAGCCATATCAGGGTTTGATAACTCTACGGTTATAACAAAAGAAAAAATTGAACTTAGCACTTATGTTGAGGGAGTGATCAAAACTACCAGGTTCCAAGTCATCAATACTGACATGGCTTATAACGTAATCATAGGAAGGCCATGGATCCACGACATGAAAGCAATACCCTCCACCTTGCATCAGGTAATTAAATTCCCCTCTGGATGGGGGATTCAACAAATTAGAGGCGATCAGCAAACCGCGAGAAATATAAATTCCATGGTACACTACAACAAAAAAGTAGAGGTGAAAGAATCAAAGGATAAGGAAATCTCCCAAGAAGGTGACACCGCCCAAACATGCACGGAAGAAATTACAACCCAAATAAGTATGAAAGGTATTACTGCTAAAGCATGTACAAAAGAAAATACTTACGAGAAAGTGAATCAAGTCACCTCAGAAGAGGCAGTGGACCACACAGATGTAAATTCTAGACCGGACGTCATTCATGAACCGGAGGAAAATGAGCACATCAAAACAACTACGGAAGAGCTCGAAGCTGTTCCATTGTCTGAAGAAAAGCCTGAACCGAAAGTGTACATAGGCACGAGGTTGAGTTCCGGTCGAAGAGGTAAGTTAATTAATTATTTAAAGGCTAATGCAGATTGCTTTGCGTGGTCCCACTCAGATATGACAGGTATCCCGCTAGGGGTAATGACTCATAAACTAAATGAAGATCCATCCTTCATACCTGTTAAGCATAAGAAAAGAAAGCAAGGACTATTCAAGAACCAAGTGATTGACGAAGAGGTACAAAAACTCTTAAAGATTGGTTCAATACGAGATGTAACGTACCCTAACTGGATAGCTAACACTGTGGTAGTACCTAAAAAGAATGGAAAATGGAGAGTATGCATAGATTATACTGACTTAAATAAAGGATGCCCCAAAAATTCATTCCTATTACCACATATAATGATTGATGCTACCGCAGGTCATGAATTGTGAATCTTTCTATATGCATATTTTGGTTATAATCAGATTAAAATAGATCCCCCAGATGAGGAAAAAACCTCATTTATTACAAGCAGGGGGACTTATTATTATAAAGTTATGCATTTTGGCTTAAAAAATGCTGGAGCCACATATCAAAGGCTAGTGACCAAGATGTTCCAGGAACATCTGGGAAAAACAATGGAAGTTTACATTGACATGTTGGTAAAATCAACACAGGGGGAAAACCATTTCCAGCACCTCTCTATTACCTTTGACATTTTACGCAGATATAATATGAAGTTTAATCCAGAAAAATTCGCTTTTGGCATGAAATCAGGTAAATTCTTGGGTTTCCTTGTATCAAAAAGGGGAATAGAGGTAAATCCTGATCAAATTAAAGCTATAGAAGAAATACCTGATGTACTTATAAATAAAAAAGAAGTTCAAAGACTAACGGGAAGAATTTCAGCCTTAGGAAGATTTATTTCCAAATATTCCGAGAAAAGTTTTAAATTCTTTGCAGTTCTCAAAAAGCAAAATCGGTTCGAATGGACTGAAGAATGTCAACAGGCTCTCAAAGACCTAAAGGCTTATCTATCAAAACCTATGTTGTTGTCAAAGCCGAAAGAGGGGGAGCGGCTATACGTCTACCTTACTGTTTCGAAAATTGCTGTAAGTGCAGTATTGGTGAGAGAGAATAAAGGTAAATAATCTCCTATTTATTATGTAAGCAAGAAATTACTAGATGCTGAAACTAGGTATCCACGTCTAGAAAAGTTAGCCTTAGCTCTAACCATGGCATCTAGAAAATTAAGGCCATACTTTCAATGTCATCCAATCACAGTTGTGACCTCGTGTCCATTAAGAAACATACTGCATAAACAAGAACTATCAGGAAGATTAGCCAAGTGGGCCATAAAATTAAGTGAGCATGAAATAATATATCGGCCTAGGACTGCAATCAAGTCTCAATCTTAGCTGATTTTGTTGCTGATTTTAGTAATAGCATTGTCCCTGAAGTGGAAAAAGAGTTACAACTCCTCAACGGTGTTAATCTGGGTCTATGGACCCTATTTACCGATGGTTCTTCCAATATAAAAGGTGCCGGCTTAGGCATAGTCTTAATATCACCCACAGGTGAAAAGACACGGCAGGCTATCAAACGTTATCCTATAACTAACAATGAAGCAGTGTACGAAGCTGTTATTGCAGGGTTAGAACTTGCACGAGAGCTTTCAATAGAGCAAATCGAGATCAAAAATAATTCCCAACTAGTAGTAAATCAGATGCAGGGGACTTACATTGCTCGAGAGACTCGGATGCTACAGTATCTGGAAAAGGCACGAGAGCTCGTGAGACAATTCAATACATGGAAGATCCTAGAGAGAAAAATACAGAAGCAAATGCATTAGCTAACCTCGCAGCAGTCACGGAAGTAACAAACAAGGACAATGTAGTTGTCGTTCATCTATTCCATTCAGCGATCGACCAGGATAGAAATGAGGTAACTTTCAACAATTTAACCTGGGATTGGAGAAACGAAATCCAAATTTTTTTACAGAACGGAACCGTACCTGAAGACAAGAAAACAACTCAAGCACTTCGCCGCAAAGCTGCATGGTACTGCCTCATTCATAACTCGCTATATCGCAAAATGTTCGGAGGGCCCCTAGCAAGATGCCTCGGACCTTACCAAACGGAATTTGTGATGAAAGAAGTTCATGAAGGACACTGTGGAAATCACTCAGGCACTATATCCTTAGTGAAAACCTTAATCAGAGATGGATATTATTGGCCTAAGATGGAAGAAGAGGCCGAGGACTTCGTGTCCAAATGCGATAGATGCTAATGGTTTGCTAATAACATGCATCGACCAGCGGAACTATTGCACCCAATAACATCTCCATGGCCCTTCATGAAATGGGGGAACGTCACATTAGAGTCATTATTAGTCATTAATGCTCAATCACCAAAAAAGGTAGACGTTATGTTAGGAAATTCCCTATATAAAAGAGAAAAATATAACCTGTAAAGGGGGAGGAAGAAAACCATTCGAACAACTATTGCAATATACTTACTTTTTGTGCATCTTACTGCTTTCCATTTATAAGTTTTCCTACAATTATAATCTTATTCTTTGGTTATCAGAAACCCGTGTTCTCCTTAAAATAGCTTTGGGAAAAGAATCCAATTCTTTGGTTAAATAATAATAACACTAATTGGATAACTAGAAATTGGGTAAGGTCTTGAAATTACTCCAAGGGGAAGGTGTTAGGTAGCCCTCAAAGTCCACAACTGTGGTTTCCGGCCAAACAAACTTTGTGAATTTCAGCAAGTAGCAAATAAGCAGTCAAGTATACACATGGCAACAAGTAATGGTTGTGAAAAGATTCGCTGTCTAAGCACACACATGTAGGGAATATGGGAGTCCTATCCTATAGGATCACATCAATGCAATGCCCGGTAATCACTCCTCAGTGAGGGGCTACACGTGGCATTAGTGCACCGGTCATCATATCCATATCTACCCTTTACCCCACCCCTTAGCGGTAATTAAGCGAATTTAATCAGCGATCTCTATGCGTGTTGTTACTCGTCCCTTCTCAAGGGTCCTGGAGGAATTTAGGACCTCTAAGTATAGGTAGTTCTAGACAGACCCCTAAGATTTTAAAAGGATAAAATTCTAAGCGACAGGAAAGAATAAATAGGACTCATCAGATAAATGCAGGAAATCAGTTATGAGGCCCAGATTTACCTCCACAAGTAATGCACATAATCAGCACGTCTCAAACACAAACAAGAGGCGGTTTCATTAGACAGAATCCTAAGACAGGATATCTAAGTGAATGTCAATGCACAGAAATATGCAGCTTTATTTTTATAAACTCAGGAGCAGGGGCCTAATCAGTTTGCCTACTGATTTTTAAGCTTGTTAACCTTTAGACAGTTCAAAATTTGTTTTTTGCCTAAAAGCATGATGTTCTAGATGTTACGAAAGTGCATGGAGCGTTGCCAGTTTTATCTAAAACATGATAATCGTATGTGAGATTGTTTTTACCTTTTTCATGAATCAATAGTTAAAACTAGGCGTGGTTAAGCAAATGCAAACGGAGTGCCTAATACATGATTTCTAAATGCACAGAAATGACAATTTTTTGTCAATGATCCTTAAATTAATAGAATTCCTAAAGCATGATTTCTAAATGCACAAAAGGGTTACAGAATGACCGAAACATGATTTTTTTTGAATGCACAAGAGTAACAACTTTTATGTTAACATTGTTTATTATCCTAGGAGCAGGATTTCTAAGCGATAAACATAAAGCATGGATGAGATGCTGAAGCAGTAGACATGAAATCCTAGGAACATGAAATCTAGTGCATGCTTGGCATGGTTTGAATGAACATGCTGGTCCTAAAACATGGATTCTAATGCAGATAGAAATAATGTAAAGCTTAAAACATGCTTTCTACCCGATGATATTAACAGAACTATATGGCTACCCTCCCCATTTCACTAGACATCCCCAATATTTGTTTACAATATGTCACACCTCCTCTTTTTATTATACGCCCCTAAGGGGGGTATGGGAGTTCTTCCAATTAAA
>ML393418.1:0-11169 GCA_005239525.1 Nicotiana knightiana
CCTTTCGGGGAAAGGAAAGAAGGACTTATCTGGAGTGCATGCAGACTTCAATGAACATGACATTCCCTTTGGACCAGATGCCTGATCCGTGTAAACCGTCCGACTCTCAAAAATTTATCACGACTATGACCTCGAGATTGAGAAACCTTGCCCCCGACTGTGTCCATGTCAGTGACCCATTATCCTTTTCGATCAGTGGCGCCCTTTGCGGGGTTTTCACCAACTAACCTCTCTTATTTCTCTTCTCACCATCGCCTTGTAGTGCTCTTTGCGAGTTTTCACTAACAATACTCTCTCATTTTTAATTTCTCTGCTTATCGTCGCCTCACGGTGCCCGTATGGGTTTTCACCGATAAGACTCTCTCATTTTTTTTCTCTCATTTGCTTGAACCAGATTCAACACTGTATCCTCCAAATTTAAGCATGTTTGCCAATTGATCGGAAGGACTTGAACAAGGTTTTGGTGAGAAAAATTTGTATTAAATTACAACTTTGGAACCTCTTCGGCGAAATTATCACCAAACATATTATAACATCTACCCCATCTTAAACTCTTGGGGAAATGTGAATTTTTATTTTGGTGTGACTGAACCCCAGGGAGAGGCTGCCTACGTATCCTTTCGGAATCAAGTCGAACATAGTTCAGGGCGCTTTTGTTTTTTTTTCTGTTTTTGATGATTTTTTTTCTCTTTTTTGTTCTTCTCTTTTTTTTTTTTTTTTTCATTTCATCATTTTTTTTTCTTTTTTTTTTCAACACTCTTTTTTTTGTTTTCCAATAACACTTTCGGGTTCCAAAGAGGGTAATCAAAGAGAGTAACCGACTCAAAGGGTTTGCAAAAGGGTTAATGGTGTTTGGGTAGCGAGAATGAAAGCCTTCGTCATCCCAATCGGTGAACATTTGAAAATATATATGGAGGATCAAACATAGTACCTTTTGACGGCATCTGCATTGACAGCCGTTTCAGGGTCATTTCCTTCGATGTCCCCCAGGTATAACGCTCCTTCTGGTAGCATTTTACTTATGATGTATGGCCCTTTCCAGTTTGGGGTGAATTTTCTTTTCGCTTCTTCGTGGTGCGGGAGGATACGTCTTAAAACGAGTAGACCTACTTCGAAGTTCCTAGGTCGTACTTTCTTATTGTAAGCGCGGGCCATTCTTTGCTGGTATAATTGTTCGTGGCATACTGTGGCCATTATTTTCTCATCAATCAGAGTTAATTGCTCCAGTCGGGTCTTGACCCACTCATTGTCCTCAATTTCTGCTTCGATAATAATCCGACGGGAAGGAATTTCGACTTCCGCGGGTATTACGACTTCAGTGCCATAAACCAATAGGTAAGGGATAGCCCCAACCGATGTGCGCCCAGTCGTACGATATCTTAACAATGCAAAAGGCAGCTCTTCATACCATTGCTTGGATGTTTGAATCATTTTCCTGAGAATTGTCTTGATGTTTTTGTTTGTTGCTTCAACGGCACCATTGGCTTTGGGCCGGCAAGGGGTCGAGTTGCGGTGTGTTATCTGGAACTGTTCACATACCTCCCTCATCAAGTTACTGTTTAGATTCACGGAATTATCGGTAATGATAGTTTTTGGGATACCAAAACGACATATGATATTAGCATGCACGAAATCCACCACCACTTTCTTAGTGACAACTTTGAACGTGACGGCCTCGACCCATTTTGTGAAATAGTCGATGGAAACCAAAATGAATCTTTTCCCGTTTGAGGCCTTTGGCTCGATTGGCCCAATGACATCCACTCCCCAGGCAACAAATGGCCAGGGTGCCGACATAGGATGCAGTTCTGATGGTGGTGCATGGATTAGGTCGCCATGTATTTGACACTTATGGCATTTCCGGACAAAACCCAAACAATCTTTCTCCATGGTCATCCATAATATCCAGCCCGCAAGATTTTCTTTGCGAGGACGTATCCATTCATGTGGGGACCGCATACTCCTGAATGGATCTCGCCCATGATCCTTTCGGCTTCTTTGGCGTCTACACATCTTAACAGATTTAGATCGGGAGTCCTTTTATACAGTACTTCCCCACTTAGGAAGAAACTGCTGGAGAGCCTTCGGATGGTTCTCTTTTGGTCTCCGTTAGCCTGCTCTGGATATTCTCTTGTCTTCAAAAATATTTTAATGTCATGATACCATGGTTGGACATCGGGTTCTACTTCGACCGTGTTGCAATAACCATGTCTTTCCTTGATTTGGATCTCCAATGGGTCTATGCAAACATTACCCGGATAGGGCAACATTGCAGCTAGGGTGGCCAGCGCATCGGCTAACTCATTGTGGCACCGAGGAATATATCTGAACTCGGCGGCTTTGAATCGCTTACTAAGATTCTCCACATGCTGTCTGTAGGGGAGGAGTTTAACATCCCGAGTTTCCCACTCTCCCTGAGCCTGCTTAATGATCAAATCGGAGTCCTCCATGATCAACAACTCTTCTACATCCATGTCAATGGCCATGTTCATTCCCATTATACAAGCTTCATATTCAGCAGTATTGTTTGTACAGAAGAAACGGAGGCGAGACGTGGAAGGATAGTGTTGTCCTGTGGGTGAAATCAAGATTTCCCCTATCCCAATACCTTTCGCATTGGCTTCTCCGTAGAAGAACATTTTTCAGGTGTCAGCGCCTTCCGAGATTATTTCGACGGAGTTGATTTCTTCATCCGAAAAATAAGTGCTCAAGGGTTGGTATTCATCATCAACCGGATTTTCAGCTTGATGATCGGCCAATGCTTGAGCTTTCATAGCTGTGCGAGTGACATAGACAATATCGAATTCTGTGAGCAAGATTTTCCATTTTGCTAATCTCCCAGTGGGAATTGGCTTTTAGAATATGCACTTCAAAGGATCCAGTCTCGTGATGAGGTAGGTGGTATAAGCCAATAAATAATGTCGGAGCTTCTGAGGAACCCAAGTTAGAGTGCAACAAGTCCTTTCTAACTGAGAATACTTGGCCTCGTAGCTTGTGAACTTCTTACTTAAGTAATAAATAGCCTGCTCTTTCTTCTCGGTTGCATCGTGTTGCCCGAGAACACACCCTAAGGAATTTTCTAGCACCGTCAGGTATAAGAACAAAGGTCTCCCTGGTTCTAGTGGGACTAACACTAGTGGATTTGACAGATATTCTTTGATCTTGTCAAAAGCGTCCTGGCACTCGTCTGTCCATTTGATGGCTGCATCTTTTTTCAACAGCTTGAATATAGGCTCGCATGTGGAGGTCAACTGAGCGATGAACCTGCTGATGTAATTCAACCTACCCAATAGACTCATGACTTCCTTCTTGGTTCTTGGGGGTGGGAGATCCCGAATAGATTTTATATTTGTTGGGTCCAGCTCAATTCCCCGTCGACTGACTATAAATCCCAGTAATTTTCCGGATTGAACTCCGAAAGCGCATTTGGCTGGGTTTAATTTTAAATCATATCTGCGCAAGCATTCGAAGAATTTCCTCAAATGCTGCACGTGGTCACTTTGGGTTCTGGACTTAATGATCACATCATCCACGTACACCTCAATCTCCTGATGTATCATGTCGTGAAATATGGCAGTCATGGCCCTCATATAATTTGCCCCAGCATTCTTTAAGCCAAATGGCATGACCCGGTAACAGTATGTTCCTCAGGGTGTAGTGAAGGCTATCTTTTCTGCATCCTCTTCATCCATCAACACCTGGTGATATCCGGCATAGCAGTCGACAAAAGACTGTACCTCATGTTTGGCACAATTATCAACTAGGATATGTATGTTTGGCAGTGGAAAATTATCTTTGGGACTTGCTTTATTCAGATCTCGGTAATCAACACATACTCGGACCTTTCCGTCCTTTTTAGGCACTGGAACCACATTGGCCAGCCAGGTGGTGTATTGGACCACTAAGATTACTCCACCAGCCTTTAGTTGTTTAGCGACCTCTTCTTTGATCTTGTCACTCATGTCTGTTTTAAATTTCTTCTGCTTTTGTTGGACAGGTGGATGATCGGGGTAGGTTGGCAATTTGTGTACCACTAAGTCCATACTTAGTCCGGGCATGTCGTCTTAGGACCAAGCAAATACGTCTTTGAATTCAAATAGGAGTTGAATCAAGGCGTCTCTAGTCTTTTCATCCGTGTGGAAGCTTATCATGGTTTCTCGAATCTCTTCTTCATTGCCCAAGTTAACGGGTTCCATTTCGTTTAAGTTTGGCTTAGGCTTATTCTCGAACTGTTTCAATTCTGGATTTATTTCCCTAAAAGCCTCTTCTTCGTCATATTCCAGTTCTTGATTCATTATTTCGAGGTTNCGTCAGGCCCTATATAATGCACTTCGGCAGTGCTGGAGCCTTCTCCTGGTTGGACCATATGGGCCTCATACAACATCTGCCTCATTGCTCTGAATATTTCTTCTATTTCTTCGGCCGTGAAAGCCTCTTCCTCTTCCTCCACGTATTTTGGCTTGAAAAATGATGCGGTGATGTGCAGGATCGGCTGAGGCAATACCCAACCATTTTTCTTACGTTGGTCAGCCCATTGTTCATCGTCGGGAGTAGCTTGAAACCCTATGCCAAAAAACTTTTTATTGGTAGGCAAAGTGACGGGTTCTTTAATGCCTTGCAAGGACACCCCGAGCCCTTTTCCAGGTGTGTACCCATGTTTAATCATGTCGTTGGCGACCATAATTGACGTGTTTGATAGGAAGGGTTGAGGGCACGGGGTTCCTTCCTCATGATGGTCCGCAACCACAATCTCGAAAGCCTGGTAGACTATGTGCTCGCTGCCCTCTCTTGCTTCCAGGCATGGGGCTAATGGGTCCCTGTAAATAGATTGCTCGTCTTCCCCATGGACCACGATTTCCTGGTCCTCATATTCGAACTTAACCATCTGGTGGAGAGTGGATGGCACTGCCCCTGCCGCATGGATCCAAGGCCTTCCCAGGAGATAATTGTAGGAAGTATCCATATCCATGACCTGGAATGTCACTTCGAAATATACAGGGCCGATTGTCAAGACCAAATCAATCTCCCCGATCGTGTCTCTCTTGATACCATCGAATGCACGGACGCACACATTGTTGGGCCTGATTCTCTCAGTCCCGATCTCCATTCTTTGTAGGGTCGATAGAGGGAAAATATCAACCCCAGATCCGCCGTCCATCATAACCCTTTTCACATAGTAACCTTCACATTTAACAGTTAGGTGGAGAGCTTTGTTGTGGCCAGCCCCTTCCGTGGGCAAGTCATTCTTGCTAAATAAGATCCGGTTGACTTAAAAAAATCGTTCTGCCATTCTTTCCATTTGCTCAACTGTGGTGTTGGCCGGAACGTATGCTTCGTTAAGGGTTTTGATCAGGATTTTCTGATGCTCGTTTGAATTTACCAGCAAGGATAGAAGTGAGACCTGAGTGGGGGACTTTCTGAGCTCCTCGATTATGGAGTATTCAACGATTTTCATATTCTTGAAGAATTCTTCTACCTCTCCGGCACTGATCGGCCTTTTAGGCGGAAAGCATTTCAGCTTGCTTTTGTTTAGTTCTTCTAGGTCGAGGTATTTCTGGGATGAGTTTATATCGCCTGTTTCCCCAGTAATCTCTTTCCCTTTGTACGTCACCACCGTCCTGTGGTAATTCCAGGGGATGGCAGTAGGATTCTTCATGGGAGTTTGCGACGTGTGGCTAATAACCAAGGGCTCATTTGGCCTTGGTGAAATTATTTGCCCCCGCGCCACATACGTCCCTTTCGACACGTACATTTTTGGGCCATTCATTATTGCCTTGTTGAATTGTAACCTTCTGGGAGGGCTCAACACACTTTGTTCCTTTCTGTGTGCCTTGGGGATGTAAAGGACAGCGTCTTTAGATGGTCCCCTATTTGTTTCAGTCTCAGCCTTTTCCGTGACCTGGGGGACGGGGTTACTCTTCTTCATCTCCTTGACTGGTTTGGGTGCCGCCTTGGGTTTTCTTTCCACATCTGCGATGGCGATGATGGCCTTTAGAGCTGGATCAAAATCCTGGTCCTCGCAAATCATGNCGGGGTTACTCTTCTTTATATCCTTGACTGGTTTGGGTGCCGCCTTGGGTTTTCTTTCCACATCTGCGATGGCGATGATGGCCTTTAGAGATGGATCAAAATCTCGGTCCTCGCAAATCATGCCAATGACGGGCCCATGATTGTGAGTGGGCAGTGGATTGTTCGTCACATTGGGAGCTTCTTCGTCCCTTAACACCACTTTCTTTTGTTCTATAAGGCTTTCCATGGCCCTTTTGAGGGTCCAACACTCCTCCGTGTCATGCCTCCTGCTCCGGAATGGTAGGCACAATTGGTTCCCGGATTGTATGATGCTTATGCTGGATTTTGCCTGGTCGGAGGTACGAGTTGTAGAAGCCCCATCTGGACTAATTTTGGGAAAAGTCTTGAATACGGATCCCCGATAGGAGTGAAGTTAGGTTTCCTTGATGGTTCACGGGGGTAGGTGTCGTACGGGTAGTTTTGGGGAGGGCGTGGATTATATGGAGCTGGGGGAGGATGGTTGTTTCTCGGAGGTGGAGCTCTATTCTGATTGTATTGTTGTTGCGGCCTGGGATGTGGTTGAGCATTCATTACCGCATAGGGAAGATGGGGCGTAGCATAAGCTGTGTCTTGGTCAGGATAGTAATGTTGGGAAGCTTTGGGAAATGGACGTGGGTATTGTCGAGGCTTCCTGACATTGGAAACCATCATGGCCCCTTCTTCTTTCTTTTTTCTGTTGGCTGCACTCCCGGATCCGCTTTGGATGGCCTGGGAGGTTGCTCTTATGGCAGATTGCCTCAGGATACGACCAGTTTTTAGACCATTCTCCACCATTTCTCATATTTTGATTGCTTCCGCAAATGGTTTGCCCATAGCGGACATCATATTTTGGAAGTAATCAGCTTCCTGTGCTTGTTGAAAGACGCTGAACATTTCAACCTCATCCATCGGAGGTTTGACTCTAGAGTCCTGCTCGCGCCATTTGATGGCGTACTCTCTGAAACTCTCTGAGGGTTTATTTTTGAGATTGGATAGTGAGTTCCTATCGGGAGAGATGTCCACATTGTATTGGAATTGCCGGACAAAGTCCCGTGCCAAGTCATCCCATATGTTCCAACGGGATATATCCTGGTCCGTGTACCATTCTGATGCAACTCCCGTCAAGCTTTCTCCAAAATATGCCATGAGAAGTTCCTCTTTCCTACCTGCTCCCCGGAGCTGGTTGCAGTACCTTTTCAGATGAGCTATGGGGTCCCCATGTCCGTCATATTTTTTGAACTTGGGGGTTTTAAACCCAAGAGGCAAGTGGACGTACGGGAACATGCACACATCTGCATAGGAGACGCTTTTCTGCCCGCTCAGCCCCTGTATATTCTTGAGGCTCTGTTCAATACTCTTCATTTTTTGAGTTATTTCTTCGTGCTCGAGGCTTTTCTTAACTTGTCCCAAAGTGACCTCAAGATGAGGTTGTTGGGGATATGCATTGGGAGTAATATGAGTGGTATCCAGATGGACGGATGGTGTTTGGAATGTGAATGCTGGCGGCTCGAAACTTGGTCCAGAGATAGTCGGCGGAGCCGTGGCAGAGATTGGTGGTGCGGTGAAGATATTGGAAGACATACCAGAAAACAAGGCCTGGGGGCGAACCTCAGAAGGCCTTCCAGCAAAGTGAGCCGACATAGTTGGATATCCAAACGGCGTGGCTGGGTAGCTTATGGGGATGTTGGATGTCCCGCCTGCCCTGGGAATTATCTCTGGGAAACCTGGGATGGTACTGGCTGGTTCCCTTCCATTGGACCATGCGTCCCACATTTCCATCATGCGGCAACGCAGAGTCCTGTTCTCTTCCGCTGTTGCCGACTCAGATGTTGGGATGGCTGGATTTAGGTCTTCCACGGAAGAGTTGATGATTGGCAAGTGACTTTCATACGTCATTTCTATGCTCCCTTTTGATATTGAAGTAAGGATGAGAAGCCAGGTTACCGCAAAACCAATCACCTAAAAATACCCTCTCTAAGATCGAACCAACAAAATGTTAGGTTGAAACATTTATCACATAGGCAATCGCACGTTTGGGGTATGCAATGCACCTGAGCAATTTAAACGCTTTTCTATATGTTTTTGCAACAGTTGTGTACTTCATCCCGACTTTATTTTTGGGTTTTGAACTTTCCTTCACTTTGTTATTGTTTTTGCTCTTTTATTCCTTGCTCAGTTTCTTTTCTTATGGTTATGATTGAATCCTATGTGGATTGCCTATGTATCACGATCCCGCGTGAATCAGATCATCACGTAGTTCATGCGACGAAACCGAAGGAAAGAAATACATATTTTTTCTAAAAGTTTCATTCTAAAATTTTCATTCATTAAATAAAACACTTCTGATTTACAGAAAACTTGCAGCCCACTTTTGGAATTTCAAAATGTGCAAAACAGACTCGACACATATTTTCTAAAAATATAAAAACTACTGTGGACTCAGACATGACTACAACTGGAAAAATGAAATACAGACTCGAAAAACATAAAAAATACATCAGTGCTTCCGTTGCTCCAGGGGCCGATGGGGCATCATTCGGCCTTGCCACGGGCCTGCGTGCTATGTCTTGTTGGAGGCGGTAAAGGTCGTCCATTATCTTGTGGACGAAGATCATACGCTGAGAAGAAGGTGGTCCGAGTCATATCTTCGCATTCCTGGAATTTGGTGACGATGTAGTCAGCTATCTCTCGAACCCTTCACCTGATGATACCTTTTTCCTGAAGTAGGCGCCCGATTTGCTGGGATCTCGCCTCTAAAGTCTGGGTGTCTTTGTGACTCTGCTCTTGCCATTGTTGCAACTCTTTTTCCAACTGAGCCATCATGGCATAGCACTGTTCCCTCTCTGTCTTAAATCTTTTTGCCTGTTTGGCCATTTCGTTCTCGAGGACGGCCAGCTTTTCCTTCAAGTCTATGACTTCTTGGTCATATTTCCTTTTTAGTCTCTAGACAAACTTTGTTCTTTCCTCTGCACTTCTTTTTAATCTTGCCCGAACTCCGGCCAGTTCTTCTTCAGTTTTGTCTAGATCATTCCCATAGCTGCACACTTTATGCCTCAGACTGTTGATAAGCCTTTCATTAGTTCTGCTTCTCTCTAGGTTCTCAGCAGCTGTTTTTAATTCCTGTATCTGGGCCCGGAGAACTTCATTTTCTTGGGTTAACCTATTTTTCTCCCCTTCAATTGTGGCAGTATGTAGAATGTTTTCAAATTTGATTTCCCTGACCTGGGCTTCCAACTTGCTTATGGTAGCTTGGTAGCTATTTTCCTTTTCTAACCAAGCCCAATGCTCTTGTGTTTGCTCGGTGAATTGTTGCACGTGGGGTCTCTTTGCGGGTCGTTCTTGATCTTGATGCTCCCTGCCTCTTATGCCATACCAAGAAGTGTAGGCGGGCTCCACTTCCCCTTTAGATAAATCTCTCACCCGAGTTTGAGGTTCTAAAACCTACACTCGTTCCATATTTGATGGACCCTGCCTTCAAGAAATGTTGCTCTCGGGCATAACTCAATGGCTTGTTCGCTTAAGTCCTCGTCATGGGGAACACCCTATTGTCTCCCCAACTGGCGTAAGACCCGGTGTGGGGCATATGGATGAATGCTTCGCAGTCCCATTAAAAGGAGATAGCAAACCTCAGTAGACATATTGATAACCTCGCCGACAGGGAGCCACCCGAACGCCCACTCGATTTGGTCGGCAGTCAATGAACTCAAGTATGAGTGCCAGGCTTCCGTGCCCTCAGGAAATTTGTGGCCCTTTACCCGAGTACCATGTTCCTCGATGCAATATAAACCGGTTAAGCCGTAGTTCATGTAGCCTGGGCGGCGACAAAGGTGCTCGATCAACCAGATTTGTAGAAGCAGGTTGCACCCCTCAAAGAACTTTCCCCCAGATTGGCAAACTATCAGAGCACGGTAAATCTCGGCTAAAACCATCGGTATAAGTGTGCCATTGGATTTTTCATCATGAAATCTGCCATTCCCACAAGCCCGATATCTATGCATCCGTCACTTCTTGGGCAAATCAAGGTTCCCAAGAATGCTACCATGAAAGCTAGCCCCCGGCGGGCTTCCCATTTAGCCTGATCTTTGTGAGTTAAACCAGTGTTGTTAGCCCATAACCTTGGGGATCTCCATAACGTTTGTAAAGAAAATAGAAAGTGTAGAAACCTTTGGACAGGTATGGGTCTCGGACGTCCCGACTAATGTTCAACAGATCCAAAAACTTATGTGGAGTCACCGCCCTGGATGCCACCGGGTAGCGACTTCTAAGATTGTCATTGAGACCAGCATACCCTGCTATTTCCTCTAGCGTGGGCGTCAATTCAAAGTCTGAGAAGTGGAACACGTTGTGGGCGGGATCCCAAAATGGTACGAGAGCCTCAACGATGTCCAACCTCGGCTTGATTTTTAGTAGACCAGTAAGTCCCCCTAAAGCTTTCATAACAGACTTTCTGCTAGCTTCCCCCAAGTCGCTCCACCACATATGGAGTCCTAGAGGGATTTCCTCGACTGCCCTGAAGGGAATGTTTTCAACTGTATTCATCCTGCACATTCGTTTTTTGATTAAAACCACAAAAATTTTTGAAAAGTGTTATTTTTGCAAAGGGTTTTGTAATAAAGAAAAATGGATCATCTTTGCGAATACGGCCCTTCAATACTTCGGGTAGGAAGTTTTTTAAGGCTGTGTTTGCAAATTGGGTTGAAATTTAAAGACAAATCACAGGCGGCCACTTTTGCAAAAACGGCCTTCCGGTGCCCCACTTGGGCAATCAGGCTATAATGGCGTCGCCTAATTTTATTTAGGGCTATATCCTTTGATTTTGAAAAATAGAGTTGGACCCGATGAGGATTGCCTATGTATCCCACACCGGTGAGAATCAAACAATGCGTAGTTCGGAAAAAATCTTGACTGGTTAAAAATATGCACCTACTCATTTTGTTTTGGAATATTATTTTTCAGAAATTTTGGCAGGGTTTCGGGATAAATACGGGGGTTTTCAAAACAAGGTGAATTTTCTATTCTACCTCACTCTTGGTTTTTCTGTTCATTTTATTTATTTATTTATTATTTTAGCCGGTCAATACACAAGCTGAAACAAATAAATGCATACGTAGCAGGTAAGAT
>MDKJ01044092.1:0-62185 GCA_005239525.1 Nicotiana knightiana
TGAGTGAGAGTGTTGAGTGTGAGCATTGACTTATGAGAGTAGAGTCACGAGTGACTGAGAGGCGTGTCCGAGAGGCTTTGTTGTGAGTGATACTATGACCGAGGGGCTTATATTTTATGAAACCACTATTTTTTTTCACTCTTCTTTACATTGAGCCTCTGATGATAAATGTTTTTATACGAGATTTTTAAATGGAAACTGGAGTTTTATGAAATACTCGGAAATGTAAATTCCTGACTTGATTTACTTATTTCCCCAGTCACTTATTATACGGATTTTCATGATTTATAAATGCTCGTCACTACACTCATGTTTTTAGATACTTTGGTTACTTACTGAGTTAGCGTACTCATGTTACTCCCTGCACCTTGTGTGCAGATTCAGGTACCAGGGCAGAGCGATAGTTGAGCTACCCCATTTGGAGCATTGTTCAGAGATCGTGAGGTAGCTGCTCGGCGTCTGTAGCCTACCCTTTATCCTTCCTACTCTATCATTTGTACTTTACATTCCCAAATTTGTTGTAGTAGAGGATTTGTATTGGACTGTATCACTTCTTAGATGCTCATGACGGTTGACTCCAGATATTGGGACTGTGCTTAGATGTTCTCATAATTTTTATTGCATTTTAAATGCTTAAGAAACAGAATTATTATGAAATTTGCATATATTTGATGTACTAAATCGAAAATTATTTTTATCATTTACAGTGAATTGGCTAGCCTAGTATCACGATAGCTTCCATCACGGCCAGTTTAGTTTGTGGGTCGTGACAATTTGGTATCAGAGCGCTAGGTTACATAGAACTAAACGGTCATGAGCAGGTTTAGTAGAGTCTTGTGGATCGGTACGGAGACGTCTGTACTCATCTTTGAGAGGCTGCAGAACCCTTAGGAAAATACCATATTCTTGAATTCTTGTCGTGCGAATCCATTCTATAAAGCCAAGAGCGTAACTTTTGAATTCCTTCCATGTATTTGAACGCGCCCGAGAGCGCTTGGTATCAGCTGTGCATCGACGGCTTGTGACTTTCATGGATGAGATGTGATTGTGGCATGTTGGTAATGGCCATGTCTAGAGGACTTTGGGCCAGATTCATTCTATGGCTTGAGAGCTGAGATTTCTTCTGTGGGCACATGTATTTGGGGACTTATATGTCCGTTGATGTCCTTATTGACGGGACTTTGTGGCCGGATGCCTATGTGGTGAGTGTGATTCGATGATTAGATGTGTTCAGACTGTAATTTGTGAAAAAAGGAGTGGCTGGGAATGTGGCAAGGCCTATGGAGTGTTCAATTTCTGCCTCGATTTGGTATATGGCTTCGAGTTGTGAGTGTATTGGAAGACTTCTCATGTTGTTTAGTTCTGGAGCGAAGCTATCTTTCTGTTGAGTTATGAGTTCCTGGTGATGTCTTTTGGGCCAATCACTGCCCCAGTAGAGTTCGTGCATTTGATTAACGGTGTATTCTAGCCGTATCAGCACTCCTTTGTTCTTGTATTCGTTGATGGCATCATGGCGTATACGCGTAGCCAGGGGTAGCATATTCTTATGTTTCATCACATTTTGCCCATTTTCTGGATATGCCCCGCGAGTCTTCAGTTACATCTAGTCATATGTCGATTCCGGTGGGCGATACTATTATTGTGGACCGTGTGTATCGGTCGTGTGTGATATATATTGGGGTTCTGGAGACCCGAGTGGACCTACTGTTACTCAGCATGGTCGATTTTGATGTGTTATTGGGCATGGACTGGTTGTCTCCGTGTCATGCCGTTCTTGATTGTCACGCCAAGACCGTGACCTTAGCTATGCCAGGTTGTCCGAGGGTTGAGTGGACAGGTTCTTCTGGTTATGTGCCTAGCATGGTGATTTCCTACATGAAGACTCGGTGTATGGTTGAAAAGGGGTGTTGATCGTATCTGGCTTTTGTGAGGGATGTCAGTGGTGAGACTCCCGCTATTGATTCGGTTCCTGTGGTCCGTGACTTTCCGGACGCGTTTCCTGCAGACCTGCCAGGTATGCCACCTGACAGGGACATTGATTTTAGTATTGAACCTGGTGCCAAGCACTCAGCCTATTTCTATTCCACCTTATCGTTTGACACCAGCGGAGCTAAAGGAATTAAAGGAGAAGCTTCAGGGACTCCTAGATAGGGGGTTCATTCGGCCTAGTGTGTAACCTTGGGGTGCATCGGTGTTGTTTGTGAAGAAGAAGCATGGTTCTATGTGCATGTGTATTGATTAGCGGCAGCTGAAAAGGGTTACAGTGAAGAATCGGTATCCCTTGCCTCGTATAGATGAATTGTGTGATCAGTTGCAGGGTGCCAGGGTATTTTCCAAGATTGACTTGCGTTACGGCTATCTTCAGTTGAAGATTCGGGGGCCAGACCTTCCGAAGACTGCTTTCAGAACTAGATATGGTCATTATGAGTTTCTGTTTATACCATTCGGGCTGACCAATGCCCCAGCAACCTTTATGCACTTGATGCACCGTGTATTCTGGCCTTATCTGGATTCTTTCGTCATCGTGTTTATTGACGACATCTCGGTGTATTCCCAATCTCGGGAGGATCATGAGCAGCATTTGAGAGTTGTGCTTCAGACCTTGAGGGAGAAGAGATTGTATGCAAAATTTTTGAAGTGTTAGTTCTGCCATTAGCGTCGGGTTCTTATACCGCATATTGTGATGCCTCGAGGGTAGGCGTTGTTTGTGTTTAGATACAGGAGGATGTAGTGATTGCGTGATAGTTATGATCTTTGGAAGTGTAGAGAGAGATATCAGTTTGAGGCTAAGCCAGCAGGGGTATCTCCTGCGGGTTGTCCTGGGGTGTGTGATCCTTATGTTTTTCGGTAGTAAGTTCTCTTCTACCAGTAAATGATATATGTTGCAATTGAGTTTAGAACACTTGTGGAAGTTGGTATGACTATTTCAATGGTGAATCCGAGATTTGCAGATGACTTGAGCTGTTAGACGGGTTGTGTTATCATAGGCATTATGAGTTATTGTTTGTCTTGATTGTTGGCTTTGAGCCAAGTGGGGGAGTATGTTAATGATAAGTTGATTGCATGATTATATGATGTATTGGTTTCAGTTCGAGGTATATTGTAGGATCAGTTATGACGTGCAGAGGTGGAGTCTTGGGATGACTCGAGTAATGGAAATTCTTCGATACAGATCGTAATATACTCTATTGGATGGATGGGTTCTATTGAATAATTGAGTATTAGGGATGTGCTATGTATTCGAGCGGTGGAATTGGGATCAGATATAGTAATTCGTGCGCTTCATGGACTTCGAGACTGAGAGTTCTCATAAACATGTTGTTTTATGGTAGTGAACTGTGACGATGCGAGAAAAGCTAGTTGGATGTTAGTATGTACCATGATTCAGTCATTGTGAACTTTTCGGTAACTTATCTATCTGTTGTGGGTGACCAGAGTTGATTCAGGGTTATTGGTAGGCCCGTATGAGTGTGTGTTCTGCACCGAGTCGGAATTGCTGACTTCGAATTTCTATTTTTGAGGAATGTATTATTTGATTGTGATTGAGTTTATTCATATTCTGGGCTGATCTACGAGCTACCCTTCGGTGTTGCGAGGCGTGGTTATTGTTAGTTATATACACTTACGGTGCGGGTTTATTTAAAGCAGGATCTGAGTAAGGTAATTATTTAGGTATTGCAAGATTGAGGCGTATTGATTATGCATTTTCTGATTCGTATGGCATGGTATCGTACGGTTTCCCCATGGTTATGGAAATGCATTTTGAGTACTTGATGTCGAATTTCAAACGGTTATTGATTTTCGGCAAAGTGGCTTCTAGTATTTCACGTGGACCAGTGTTTGGATGAGATTGCGCAGTGTAGCGGAGGTTATGTAGGGGTATGACCTTTGGTATTGGATTCGTGTGTATCGACTTTTGCGATGTGTGCCAGGCTTTTAGCATGATTTTGTCATGGTAATTGTTAGTGGCGGGATAATCCTCCCATGTGAATCTTTCATATAATTTGATTACTTTGGGATGTTGTTATTGAGTGCACGAGTTTCATAGGTTATGGCTTCGAGTTTTATCGATGGGTCATGTCATCAGAGTGGTCGTGTTGGATGAGAAGAGGTCATTGGACCTAGAATGAATATTGTCAGAAGTGTCTACAGCATAGTTGGAAGGATAAATATTGGGAGTCGGCTTAGAGATCTGCTATATTTCCTATTTTGGAAGGGGGAGCTTCATGTCTGACTGATCGGACGAATGGTTGTTAGTTTCTACGTGTTTCTTTCATCATCGGAAATCTACGAAAGTGTCAGAGCGAGGCATTTCTTGATAAGAGGTTATGTACCGGTATTGAGTTGTTCTGAGCATTTATTGTGGTTAAGAGTTATCGCTATAAGTGTCTGAGCCATGCGGTGTATTATGTGATTTCATCTGGGGTGCGTATATGGCTTGATCCAGCATGTTCAGACCTATTCAGTTTATAGTTGTGGAATTTTGATCTTGTATATTACTTCAGAAGTGGAAATTTGGTTCTAAGGTTTATGGGTCAGGTTGGATTTCGAAATTTCAACTGTGTTGTGCTATTGGACCTATATGGGATAGGATGATGTGGGATCACCCCCGGGTATGGGCATGGCGAGGTTACGCGGCAGTTCGATGGTGTTGGAGAACAACCCTTGGCACGTTCGAGGACGAACGTATGTTTAAGTGGGGGAGGATGTAACGACCCGGTCGGTCGTTCCGAGAGTTTATCCCTGTTTTCCCCATTTCTGCTTCATTATAATGGTTCAGCTTCATTATGTTGTGTTGGATTGGTTGGCTCGGGATCAGAGCGATTTTTGCAGAGAAATGAGACACTTAGTCTCTTATCTTGGTTCAATAGTGGAAAAAGTCAATCGGAAGTTGACTTATTGGTAAACGACCTCGGATTGCGGATTTTATGGTTCGGATATCTTCGTTGGGTGATTTGGGACTTAGGAGTGTGTTCGGAATGAAGTTTTGATGTCCGGTGTAGAATTAGGCTTGAATTGGCGAAAGTTAGTTTTTGGCAATTTCTGATCGGCAGGGGAAAATAGGCTATCAGGGTCGGAAGGGAATTTAGACAGTTGATGCAGGTTCATAATTTCATTTTGGATATGTGTGCAAATTTTCAGGTCAATCGGATAGAAATTTCAAAGCTCATGTGCTTGAATTTGATGTGATTTTGGTGTTTTTGCGTTGTTTTTGGTGTTTCGAAGGCTCGACTAAGTTTGAATAATATTATGGGATATGTTGGTAAGTTTGGTTGAGGTCCCGAGGGCCTCGGGTGTATTTCGGATGCTCAAACGGACATTTTTGGTCTTTGGGAGATTGCTGGTATTTCTGGTGTTTTAGCAGCAGTGATTGTTCATTGCGATCGCGTGAGTTCATCTGCGATCGCGTAGAGTAAGTTGAGGCCAGGTGGATTTTGTAAATTGCGATCACGTATGTAGGAGTACTATCACGTAGTGTTAGCAGTCTTGGTCACTGCGTTCGCATGGTGATGGTTGTGTTCGCATAGTAGAATTGGAGTGGCAGTGTGGTGCTGGAGTTTGCTCTATGCGATCCCATAGAGCTGGTCGCGATTGCATAGTTAGCGATCGCATAGGTGTCTCTGCGATCTCATAGGGTTAGTTTGGTTGGGCAGCATTTTGTTCTTCGCGATCGCGTGCCTTCTTCCGCGATCGCACAGGGTAAAAGTCTAGGCAGACAGTTTAAGTTCTAATTTCGGGGGTTCTTGGCCATAACTTATTTTGCCATTTGAGAGCTCGGGTGAAGGAGATTTTGGACGATATTTTCAGTGTGATTCTTGTGGTAAGTGTTCTTCAACCATTTTTGGTTCAATTTCATGAATTTGTCTTGATTTTCACCATACAATTTAAGGAATTAAGTAGAAAATTTTAGAAAAATGGGAGGAAGAATTTGGAAATTCTTTTTGGTGATTTGAGTGGGCAATTGTGTTCTGATTTTGATGTTCTTGGTATGTACGGACTCGTGGAAGGATAAGGATTCCTATGATGTAATTTTTATCGGATTCCGAGACATGGGACCGGGGGCCGGATTTGGCAAATTTCGAGGATTGTGTTAAAAATTTATATCTTTCGATTGGGTTTTGTTCCGTTAGCATATATTGATGACGTTAATCTGATTTTGGTTAGATTCGAAGATTTTGGGAGCCAATTCGAGGGGCAAGAGCATCGTGGAGTAGCTTTTGGGCTGTTTTAAGGTAAGTAACGATTGTAACTCTAAACCTGAGGGTATGACACCCCGGTATTTGATATTGTTGTGGTAAATAAGGTGACGCACATGCTAGGTGACGAGCGTGGGGGCGTGCACCGATAGGGATTGTGACTTAGTCCGTCCCGTAGCGACTATTAAGCCGCGTATACGATTTGAAACCTTATGATATCCTGTATTTTAGAAATTTATACTTGTTTATGGGTTGTGAGCCATGTTTGGGGCCTCGTGCCGACCTGTTTAGACCCTCAGGGGTATTCTCCATGATTGGGGCCTTGTGCCGACCTGTTTAGACCCTCAGAGGTACTTTTACAATATTCTTACACTATCCTGATAGAAAAATAGTGAACTTAGTCATGTTTTCGACTTCTTGTTATTTTCACTGTTATCACACTACTTTGAAAACTCTGAAAAGTATTTTGGGCTGAGACCTGTGAGTTGAGATGAATTTCCCAAGTGGCTTGTGAGGGTGACCGAGTCAGGCCGAGAGCCGAGTATGTGAGGATGGCTATGAATCGGGTTGCACGTCGCAGCAATATATATGTGTTAGGCCGAGGGCCGAGTGTATGAGGGCAGTTATGAATATATATGTAGTAAGGCCGAGAGCTGAGTATGTGAGTATGAGGGAAGTTAGGGCATATATGTAATGAGGCTGAGGGCCGAGTAAGAGAGGATAGTTATGGATCGGGCTGCACGCCGCAGCAATATATATATTATTGTATGTGGATCGGGCTGCACGCCGCAGCAATATACATTATATATGGATCGGGTTGCACGCCGCAACAATATATATATTGGATCGGGCTGCACGCCACAGTAATATAGCGCTTGGGCTGAAGGAGCCCCTCTAGGAGTCTGTACACGCCCAGTGAGCGCAGTCGACTATTATATGGATCGGGCTGCACGCCGCGGCTATATACATTATATATGGATCGGGCTGCGTACTGCAGTAATATATATATATATATATATATTTGTTATATGGTACCTGATGAGTGAGAGTGCTGAGTGTGAGCATTGACTTATGAGAATAGAGTCACGAGTGATTGAGAGGCTTGCCCGAGAGGCTTTTTTGTGAGTGATATTGTGCCCGAGGGGCTTATATTTTATGAAACCACTATTTTTTTTCACTCTTCTTTACACTGAGCCTCTAATGATAAATGTTTTTATACAATATTTTTAAATGGAAACTGGAGTTTTATGAAATACTCGGAAATGTAAATTCCTGACTTGATTTACTTATTTCCACAGTCACTTATTATACGGATTTTTATGATTTATAAATGCTCGCCACTACACTCATGTTTTTAGATACTTTGGTTACTTACTGAGTTGGCGTACTCACGTTACTCCCTGCACCTTGTGTGCAGATTCAGGTACCGGGGCAGAGCGATAGTTGAGCTACACCATTTGGAGCATTGTTCGGAGATCGTGAGGCAGCTGCTCGGCGTCCGCAGCCTACCCTTTCTCCTTCTTACTCTATTATTTGTACTTTACATTCCCAGATTTGTTGTAGTAGAGGATTTGTATTAGATTGTATCACTTCTTAGATGCTCATGACGGTTGACTCCAGATACTGGGACTGTGCTTAGATGTTCTAATCATTTTTATTGCATTTGAAATGCTTAAGAAACAGAATTATTATGAAAATTGCGGATATTTGATGTATTAAATGGAAAATTATTTTTATCATTTACAGTGAATTGGCTAGCCTAGTATCACGATAGGAGTCATCACGGCCAGTTTAGTTTGGGGGTCGTGACACTGAGGTTTGCCCCTTAACCGGGATTTGCTTAAACTCAATTGAACTTTGACCCACCCTCGGCAAGGCTGACACAAGAGCGGCTCTGATACCATCTGTAACAGCTCAGTCCGCTAGTGATATTGTCCGCTCTGGGCCTCGGCCCTCATGGGTTTAAAATGCGGCACTAGGGTCTAAGGCTTGTTAACTTATATACCTAGCATCCCTCTTGTGTTTTGTTGATATGGGATTTTGTCTAAAGTCTGGGGTGTTACACATAACTTCATCTCTCTTTTTTTCTTTTTCCTCTTTTTTTTAAAACGATTCGATTGAACCACTATGTAGGTTGCCTACATACCATGTGGAGAAAATGAATCAGATCTTGCGTAGTTGGGAAGATCAGGAATAAGGGAAATAAACTAACTCTTTTTTTTGGATTTTAAATTTTTTTTTCTTTTCTAATTTTGAAAAGAAAGACTTATAAAGAAGAAAGGAAAGATTTTGGAGTTTGACTTGTTTGTTTTTTTTTTGGTTGAGGAATTTTGAAAAGAAAGATTTCTAGATAAAAAAGAAAATATTTTTCTTTGAATTTCGGTTTTTTAAATTATTTTTTTCGGAGAAAGACTTCTAAATAGTGGAAATTTTTTATTTTGAATTGATTTTCTTTTTTGAATGAAAGACTTCAATAAAGGAAGAAAATATTTTTGGTTTAAAATTTTTGTATTTGGAATTTCCTAAGGAAAGACTCCTAAAGAAGGAACTAGAAGAAAATATTTTTGGATTTTTGAAAATTGCGGGCCAGAACCGATGAGATTTGCCTACGTATCTCACATCCGGTGAGAATCAGACCCGCGTAGTTCGGTCATTTTGACGGAACAGAGGAAACGTGAATTTTTAAAAACTTTGACTTATTTTCTTTCACTTTTTTTGTTAAAAAAAAAAATTGGCAGAGTTTTGAAAATTTTCAAATACCTACATCTCACTTCTTCCTTTTTTTAAATTTTAATTTTCCCTATTTTTCCTATGTTAGAAGCCAGTCAACATGCAAGCCGAAACAAACAGATACACAAGTAGCACGTAAGATGCATCAGAATGGTCTTTTAATTTGGGTACATCTGTCCTAGACGGACCCAACCCTTGTGTTGAGTCCCCAAAGTCAAATGCACATGATGCAAACAAAAGTTCCTACTAGAGATCCGGCATGAGGCTGTGTTATTCTAAGTTTAAATCCTTGGGTGTATTGTTTTAGACCTAGCTTACCCGAGAGGACAACTCGAGCCGAGGGGGGAAGCATACCGTGAATACAGAAGCTTCACCAGCTTTGCAACTTGTCCGATCCTCGTTCTAAATTAGGGCATGACACTAACAGAAAAGAAGTCATGTCAGCGTGCACTTCCCAGAAGATTTAGAAGACTCAGAGAGAAGAAGGGTTTCGCAATAATTTTATATACAGTTCAAACAATATCAAAGCAGTAAGAAGCGACATTTAGCACATTAGGTTCAAATACGTAAAAAAATCAGATAATAAACAAAGCCAACTATAACAGCTATTCTGAGCTCGAATTCTGAACCCTGAATCAGAGATTATGAGTTCTTGGCTCCAGAAGAGTCGTCAGAGTTGTCACACCTCCTCTTTTTAGGTGTAGGAATTAGGAGATTAAAAGGTAGGTTATGATTTGATTATAATTAAGTTTAAATATGGGTGTAAAAATTAACACGGGCCATTAGATTGGAGGGAAATCAATGGCTAAAATTAAATCTTGCATTTAAGTAGAGAGTGGGCTAATGGGTTGGAAAGAACGGGCATTTGTCGTGCTGGGCCACTAAAATTCAAAAATGAATTTATCAAGAGAAAATTATACTTGAGATGTATGACAATAGAGAAGCAAAATTAAGCTTATTCATCTAATCAACAAATAAAGTGAAATGCAAAAAGTTCGTTCAAAAGTGTCCGCTAGGTAATCTTATCATCATTCTCGACTTGATCATTGATGTCTATGTTATGTTAAGAAAATGGACCTAACTCAACCAAAAGAAAAGATGCTTATTTTATGTATAGAATGGGAGCAAAAACAGAGAAGAGAAGAAGATAATACTGTAAGTAAAAAACAGAGAATAGAGAGTCAACAAGCTGATGTAAAAGAAACTGCATTTTCTCGTCTATTTAATTCACTGCAACTCAGATTTTTATAGACAAAAGATACAACAAATTTAAGCAACGAAATCAGGAACTACTCTAATAGCTTATTACTCCTAAAGATAGGCAACAAACCCATGATAAATTGCTCTAACATTACACTACTAGAAATTCGGCCAAAATCGACTGCGGCCAACCAACCGACTAAATATTTTATTTTTAAATTTTTTTAATGAAACCGACTAACTTCTGTCGGGTTTTTTTGCGGCAAAATGTGAGAAACTATTTTAGCGTCCCGCGAATATATTTTTAAGAAACCGATCGGAATTGGTCAGTTTATCATATAATATAAATTAAAATTTATATTCAAAAAACCGACCGAAATCAATCGGTTATTTCAGTCACATTGTTAAAAACCGATCGACTTCGGTCGGTAATTTTATATTTTAATAAAGCCGACCGAAATCGATCGGTTCTTTTCGCGCGAAAATGCATTAAAGAGTACAAATAAAATCAAATAAAGTCTTAAACCAAAAATTACCAATAGCCTATTGATAGAATAATATCCTGCCACAATACAAACCCTAGTTCAATTCCTAGATGGTTCATTTTTTAATTGCATAATTAAAAATACCAACCGACTTCGGCCGATTTTTTCGCCAAATGTTTCTTTTTTGGGTTGTTTGTGAAATTTAATTGACTGCCCGAAATTGATCGGAAATTGCGACCAACTTTGGTTGCTATTTATTACCAACCAGCCTTATTTCGACGGATTAAAGTCGATCAAAAATCGGTCGGTTTTCTAATTTTTCGATCGATTTCGGTCGGTATTTCTGGACGATTTTACGCAGTTTTCTAGCAATGTTATATGATGCTAATCTTTTTGTAGACTCAAGTTAAACTGATAAACCATGCTGAACAACAGTGATAACTTTACTCGTAAATGCAGGGCGATTATATGTATGAGACATCTGCAAAGAGATTGCACTAACACCAATTTGCAATTGCATGGGAGCAAGGGCGGTTCAACGGATCTTGTGGCCTAAGACGAAATCATATTGAGAGGGCTTTGAATTTATTTTATAATTTTTTTTTATACTAATAATAAAATTTGCTTTCTAAACAACAAATTAATCATTTAAGACCAAAAATAACGAATTTTAAAAAAAATAAAAACTAGAAATAAGAGCCCAAAAAAATAAAGTGGTAGATTATCTGATATTGAGCTCCAGAACTCAAAGTGAAAACTTTGATTCGGCTATCATAACAATCAAGAAAAAGAAATAAACGTACATAGCGTAATAACTTAAGTTCAGAGCATTGATGGTGTCAAAAATATTTATTCCTTCTGATTAATTTAAACGAGAATTGTAGTTCATTCTATTAATTAGTAGCACTTATTGGTGAATATCTGAAATATATTATAAATAACCTAATATACTATATTAAATTACACTAAAATAAAACAGGTGCATGAATGCCTTTGTGTTCATGCAGTTTCAGAGAAGATTGTAAAAGAAATTTAGAGCCTGCTTGGATTGGCTTAAAAGAAGTGGGTTTAAGTCAAAAAGCAATAAGTTGTGGTTGACCAACTTATTGTTTTTGGCTTGTTTTAAGCAATTTTTAACTTATTTCAAGTACTTTTTAACTTTGCCAAACATTGAAAAAAGCTAAAAAGAGATTAAAAGCCGATTTGACCAACTTAAAAGCCAATCTGAACACCTTCTTAGTATGTTGTTGATAGATACAACTTAATTTCTATATAAAAGAATAAAATTAATATTGAAGAGTGAGCAATTATACTAATTAATGAGTGAAAAAACTATCATAATTTGTGAATTTATTGGTATAAAATAACCTCAATCAAATAAAGAAAAGTAGACTGTAACACTATTCTTTATGATAATTATTCATACAAACTGTGCAGTATATAGTAATCATAATAATAAGAGTTTCAAGCAAATTTGGGGCCTTCAAATTTTGGGAGCTTAACATGGGAGAGAGATGCAGTGTGTCAGTGTCAACATGTAAGGTCATGTATGTATATACCACAGGCAAAACTTAATACACTATAAGCACGAGAGATCATGAGTGTTTGTATTCAGATTATCGAATTTCTTGCATGGAGTTGATCTTACTTCAGCTTCCCTTTTGTTGAATGCCATCCAACCATCGGTTTGTTTGCAGAACATAGTGTTTCAGAGTTAAATAATATATGTGTGTGCGCTTGCCAAAAATTAAGTGACTATTTTCTTTTTGGTCCGTTCCAATTTATGCGAACCTATTTTCTTTTTGGTCCGGTCAAAAAATTAATGACCCATTTCTGAATTTGGAAAGAATTTAGTTTAAATTTCAAATTCTACTGATAAATTTTTATAACCATACAAATACTCTGGACCCCTTTTGACTTGTTTAGGATCATAAATTCAAAAAGTCTTCATTTTTTTCTTAAACTTCGTGCCCAGTCAAACAGGTTCACATAAATTGAAACAGATGGAGTATATATTTCAGAACCCACCCTTAATTCAGAACTCACGATGTCTTGAATTTTGAATATGCCACTATCTGTATGACCCAAAAAATAGATTTCGATTTTATACAATTAGATTAGTTGAAAAATAGGGTTAATCGTAGTGAATATTAGTATTCAAAAACAAATCTAGTATTTTACAGCAAGTACTTTAATGTGTAACTCTAATAGACAACTTGAGATAATAATGGAGTAATAAAGACGTAGAAATATAAAGGAGAGCAATAAATAATAATAAACGACATTCAAATAGTAAATGAGACAAAGATAATCCGTTAAAGACGAGATCCTCAAATGTTTTTTTTGACAATGATGGATGATGATATACAATCGTATATTCCGATCCTTCTTAGATCATGAGAGGAGAATAAAAGAAGAAAAGTGTAAAGTCAAGCTTTGTTTCTATTCAATAAAGTGAAAATCTTGTATAGAGAATGTTGATGAAATTCTTTACAAAAGGTTTGATCCCCTTCTGATCTAAATCTTCCTACTTATAATGACACATGGGCCACAAAACTCTAAATAGTACCCTCTCGGTTCATAATAAGTGTCCAGTTTTCTTTTTTATTTTAGTTCAGAATAAGTGTCCAGTTATGTTATCAAGAAAAAATTCAATTTATTTTTACTCTTTTACCCTTATGTGCATATCCCTAAAAAACTTTTCTCACTTCTCACTATAATTATGTGACGAATACTTTAATAAGGGTAGTTTCGTCATACTAGATTTTTTTGCATAGGATTTAATAGTTTCTTAATGGGTGTGCTAAAAGGAGTGGACACTTATTATGAACCGGAGGGAATACAACCGAAAAAAATATCCGGGATTCTAAATTCTAAGGCTGGCCATCACTTCGTGCTGGGAATGGATGCTCTCGTCCTTGTCTTCTGTTAGCCAGTTTGACATTGGCATCGCTCTGTCCTTCAACTTTGACCTCGACTTTTTGAAGTTACCACGACACGTTATAATCATCAAAGGCTTTATTACCGTTGACTAGATCAAACAAAGTTTTTATCCCTACACTATCCACAGTTGATACTCTTAGAAAAACAAAGGATCAATTATTTGCAATGAACTTTGAAATACTGATTTGTCTCCCCATGCATACAAAACTTTGTCCTTTTATTATTCTTTTAATTAATTATTCCTTCTACTCTTCAAGATTTCTTGAAGTTGTTTGTCGGATGACCAATGCAACTAATCATATCAAAATTCAGAGAATTTAGAATCAAATTTTAAGTTCAATGTTAGCTTACATTCTTAGAACATTTCTAATAAGAAAAAAAGGAATCTAGAAAACAGTACGGCGGGCTAAGTACGAATACCATAAAACCTGCCCGCACGTTGCCAAAAAACAAATGTAACTCACCTTGTAGATTGGTTACGTGGTATAAAGATAACTAAATTCAATAACAAAACATTTGACTTTATAACCTAACATGTTCGTGGGGGCACGAAGGCTACATTTTCTTGTCCCTTAGACACAAACTATAAAAGGCCTAAGTTACAAGTCAATTAAGATATAACAAAATTGTCTGAAGTGTAACATTCAATTCCTTAAGAAGAGCTAAAAGGAAACAAGCAACAATGGCATCTTTCAACTGCAGATGTATATTGAGTTTCTTCCTCATTGCGACAATGGCACTTTTTCACCAAGCAATAGCCGCCGGCTACTATACCACTCCTAAATTTAAAGCCATGCCTTGGAAGCTTGCTTATGCCACCTTCTATGGAGACGAGACTGCATCTGAGACAATGGGTGCGTTACACTATAGTCAATCAATTATCCCACGGTTCCAAACTAATTCAGACAGTTATTAAATTTTAACATTGTTGTAGCAGATAACACTATATTATTTTAATTCCGTTCGTTATTGCAGGTGGAGCCTGTGGATATGGGAACTTGTTCAATTCTGGTTATGGAACAGCAACTGCAGCATTGAGCACAGTGCTATTTAGCAATGGATATTCATGTGGGCAATGCTTCCAAATACAGTGTGTGAAGTCTAAATTTTGCTACAAAGGATTTACCACAATTACAGCGACAAACCTCTGCCCACCCAACTGGGCCCAAGACTCCAACCATGGTGGCTGGTGCAACCCGCCACGTCAGCACTTTGACATGGCTAAACCTGCTTTCATGAAAATTGCTCAATGGAAAGCTGGCATTGTCCCCGTCACGTACCGTAGGTATGTCTGTTACAACACGTAAAGTTACACTGATAGCATTAAAAAAAAATTAAATCAAGAGTTAACAATCAATTTAAGGACGTGTGAGTTGCTCTATAATAGAGCACCTCCGACCAGAAGGTTAAAAGTTCGAGTCATGTAATTTTATTCTTAAAAATTCGAACTTTGTCCCTCTAAAACTAATCTTGCATCATTTCTTGCATCTCTAATATGGTGTTCTTTGTGATTGCAGGGTACCTTGCGTTAAGAAAGGAGGGATTCGATTCGCGTTCCAAGGAAATGGCTACTGGTTATTAGTATACGTGATGAATGTTGCCGGAGGGGGTGACGTGGCAAGCATGTGGGTGAAGGGAAGCAAAACAGGGTGGATAAGCATGAGCCATAATTGGGGAGCATCATACCAAGCATTTGCAACACTTGCAGGACAATCTCTTTCTTTCAAGCTCACTTCCTACACAAATCATGAAACTATTATAGCTTCTAATGTTGCACCTTCTAATTGGCACGTAGGCATGACTTACCAAGCCAAAGTCAACTTTCATTAGTCACGTAATGAGTTAAATATTGACTAACGCGAATTAGTCGGGCTAGTAAATTTTGAATATTAAATGACTAAAGAATTTCCTTCTAAGCCTTTGGGCCGTTTTGGCTATCCCTTTTTTTCCCCTATACTATTTAGGCGCCCTCGAAGGAGTGGTGCTACGGTCTTCTTCCTACAAAAGTCTTGCTGTAGATATATTTTATAGCAGTCTTTTAAGTTTTATTTTTGCTATCTTGTACATAGTCTTTCACTGCTGAAAGGAATGTACATTTCTTGTAATGCTGAAATAGAACAATAATATGATCATTGTTACTATATTTTTTTCCTGAGTTTTGCATGGCTGACTTTTTCTTATGCTTACATGCCGTAGCAATCCAATTAGAGAAAAATAATGACATTCATTTATCTCATAGCTAACGAAAGAAAATTTAGCTATAATGGACGAATATTCTATCTTTTTATCTCCTCTAATCATAAGCATGGGTTTCTATCTTCTCAAGAAGTCAATAGGAACTTATCAAGGAAAATTATAAATACTTGAGATTGAGATGTATGATAATTGAGAAACAAAATCAAGCTTAATTATCTAATTCTCCCGCGCTTATAAAGGTTGTCTTCTTATACACTAAATGTATCCATTATAAAAGTCAAAAATCATTTAAAATATTTGAGGATCTAATCATGCATCTATTTGTAGCGCATAAGAATTTACATACAAAATCACTTTCTCGTTACGCTAGTTATAATACCTTATACTTGAACTAGTCGCAATATGAACATTTGTAACACCCCAGACTTAGACAGAGTCTCATATCCACAAAACACAATAAGGATGTTGGGTATATAAGTTAACAAGTCTTAGACCCTAGTGACACGTTTTAATCTCGTGAGGGTTTAGGTCCAAAGTGGACAATATCATTAGCGGGTTGGGCTGTTATAACACGCATCACATTCTTAAGATAATAACGCACAACGAGCGATGAAATACAAGAACCTAAGTTAAGAGCTCTTCAAGACAAGGTATTTTAGAAGAATAGAAGTATTTCAATTTATTGAATGGCTACTTTCAATCAAGAAATTATACATTGGAGTGGGAGACATGTAATGAAACCAAAAAGATAGAATATTTTAAGGCCATAAGGTAACACAAAGAGACTTTACCTAGTTGCCTTCATCTCACTCATTAAGCACGCCTCTTTCTTTTGGGGTTTCCCTTTTTTGACATGAATTACCATCATCATATCCACACCTCTCAAATCATTCCTCCAGCCTCTGTCACCTGACTCCACAACCCACCCCACCCCCCACCCCCAACCCAAAACACACACACACAACCTCCTCTCTATTCTTACATTATATTTCAACCCCACAAAAGATTTTGAAAAGTTACATTGCTTTCAAATTTACATTAAAGTAACAGCTCATTTTCCCTCAAAAGTTTGAAAAACAAGAAAAGAAAACTAAAGTTAGTCAAAACTTCACCACAAAGTATACGTTATGAGAAATACAAAGTTTATTTCAAGATTATGGCCCCTAGTCTAGCCTAAGGGAGAAGAGGAAAAAAGAAAACAAAAGAAAGAAACACACCAGACTACAATAGACATATTATGACAGAAACATCACATAGTACTATCTCTTTTCTCCATCTTTCTCTCTGGCCCTAAGAAAGCCCATAATCTCCATCCTATTTTCCATTGTCAAGTGCCAAAAAAAGCCTCCCTTTTATCCCTTTGATGATCAATGCTAGAAAAAACACAAGAATCTACACTCTTCAGATGGGCTCACTTCTTTATCCATATTTGATATTACTTCCATTGGCATTCACCGCTACTCTTTCAAGTCAAGAACAAGGCATAAAATCAGCTCGACTTCTTGATCTAGTCCTCAGAGACTACACGTTTCGATCTTACAACAAAAACAACTTCAGAACAGCAAAATTGTACGCGATACATTTACCAGCCAACCTCTCAGGGATCAGAGTCGATTCAGTTAGATATCGATGTGGCAGTTTAACAAGATATGGTGCCAAAATCAAAGAATTCAAATTACCTATTGGAGTAAGTATCCAACATTGTGTTGAAAGAGTTCTCATACTTAGACAAAATCTTGGATCCAATTGGTCTTCTATATACTATGACAATTATGAATTATCAGGATATCAACTCATTTCACCTGTTTTAGGCCTATTAGCATACAATGCTGGTGATGATATGGTAACTTCTACAACCCCTTTTGAGCTTATAATTCAATCTGATAAAATTCCAATCACAATTGATTTTAGCAACACAACAAGACTAGTAAATGATACTAGTACACCTGGGATTATACCATTATGTGCTAGCTTTGAGCGCGACGGAAAGGTAACACTAACAAAACAAGTGTCACAAAATGTTTGTGCTGCTAAAAAACAAGGACATTTTGGTTTGGTTATTGAGTCACCTCTAATGCCATTGAAAAATAAAAGGGCAAGTAATTGGAAATTAGCTATTGGGAGCGCGATTGGAGCTGCGTTGGGCGCGTTCCTTTTAGGTTTGCTATTGATTGCAATATTTGTGAAGGTGAAGAAGAAAGCAAGAATGGAGGAATTGGTTAGAAGAGCATATGAAGAAGAAGCTTTACAAGTTTCTATGGTTGGACATGTGAGAGCTCCAACTGCAGCTGGTACTAGGACTGTTCCAACTATTGAACATGACTATAATCCTCGTAATTCTTGAATTATTTTTTAGACATTTTCTTGTTTTTCGTGGATCATTCTTTTTGTAAGCTGAACATCTTTTTGAAGTTTTCTGTACTGATACAATTGTGCTTAGGCCAGGAAGATATAGATTAAATGCTGACCATTAATTTTTTCTCTTTGTTCTGATAAATGGGACTTCTTTCCTTTTCTTATTCTTTTCCTTATGTTCTAATTTTTTTACATTACAGATTCAGAAAACTACCTGATACGTACCGCTTTCCTAATCAAAAGATAGGAGAGCACCCCTTCTCTCGAAATTCCTTCAATATTGATTCTCTCGAGCTTCACAGATACTCTACTTGTTCACCTATATTGATTTGGGGTAGGATTAGTTTATCGTGAGGATTGTCCTTGACAACAGGTTATTTACTTTATGTGTTTAGGTTAGTAAATTGTTTATTAAAGACATTTATCTGTTGTTGTGCGTAAAGAACTTATCACTGTCGTTCAGAGGCGGATCCAGGATTTGAAGATTCCGGGTGCCATATTGCTTTGGACTTTGACTTGATCTCTTTTGAGTTTCGATTTGAGTTATTCGTCTATTGGGTTTATATCGACAAATCGATCAAATAAAACAATTTAATAATTATGGTGAGCAAAGCATAAAACTTCAATAATATAACTAATATCAACAAAAAGTAATATTATTCATTTGCAATTGTCTTCGACGAATTTTTATATTTTGGAGTTATGTTTGACTAAAAGATGGGCAAATAGGACTAAAACTCACTATAAATACATATTTAAATACTCAAAGCAAAAACTTACTTAATAAAATACTAGGAATTTTTTTGTTTTGTTGGTAGAACACTATAAACTATGAAATAAAAGCAAAAATATATAAAATTAAGAAAGTCAATAGGAACTCATAAGAAAAAAAGAGTCAACAGCAATTGGAGGAAAAGAAAGAAAATAAGCAAAACAGAACTAGTTACAAAAAATGGAACAACTTGGCTCAATCCCACGCCCTGAGGGCGAAACTCTAAGCCTGCGCCAGTGTACTAAGCAATCATTTGTTATTCGGGGTGCCACTTTATTTATTTATCTAATTTTCTATATATATATATATATATATATAACATTTAAATTGAGGTGTGCGGGTGGTGTACCACCCTTCCTCCCTAGTAGATCCGTCCTTACTATCAGTGCTTAAACTTAGACTCATATATAAAATGCAAAATGAAAAGGGACTTTCAGTGTGGGGTTTTGACTTTGAACTGTGGGATTAACAAAATGATGAACCATAATAATGAAAAATAAAAAAGCAAGCGGTAGAAATAATAAAAGTTTAAAGGCGTGTTGTTTTGAGTGGACAAACTTTAGAAAGAAGGCATGTCCCAATTTCCTCATGAAATGCTAAAGCAACTTTTAAAAAGAAACAAAAAGAAGAAAAATAGAAACAAAAAAGAAATGCTAAAACAATCATGAAACAGTGTGATCAACAGATAAAAGCCATGTACATAAACATGACCATAGATCAGTCAGTTGGAATTGAGAGTCAAATATAATAAGAATTTTGGATAATACAAGGATGTAACTAATATTCTCTCTTGCTCAAATTATCTATAGGTGATTTTTAAATATAATTGTTCCAAATATATTGTTAGGTTAGAAGTTCAAGACAAAATAAATTAGATTTTTCCCATTTTACCCTTAATAGTATTTGCTCTTGAAAGAGGGGACCTTTGGTGTAACTGGTCGGAGCCGTGGAAACAACCTTTTATAGAAATACAGGGTAAGACTGCATACAATAAACCCTTGTGGTCCGGTCCTTCCCAAACCCCGCATATAGTGGGAGCTTAGTGCATTGGGTCTTGAAAAGGAGGTACCACATAAATAGAGTAAATATTTAATGAAGATAGATCATATATTAAGACACAAATAAGGATAAAATAGTCTAAAATTCCTCCTAATTTTTCTTAAGGGGCGTGTAAAAGAGAAACACGACAGATAATTTGAGATGGAGGAAGTAGCATATACTCCTTCGGATACAATTTATATGATGGTGTTTGATTGAACACAAAAATTTACGAAAGAAAAATACTTTTGAAATTTGTAGTCTAAAATAAGCCATAAATATTTGTGCGGTTATAAATTATCTCATTAAATAAAATAAGCATTTTAAAGTTAAATTATTATTACATATAAAAATATATTATTTCTTTTTGGACTCGCGAAAAAAGAAAGAATATCGTATAAATTGGGATAGGGGGAGTAATAATTTTTAACCCTGAGAATAGTCTCAATAAATCTAGTTTCGGCCTCCTTCATCTTGGCCTCTTCTTGAAGCTGCAGCACCAGTTCGCCCTTCTGCTGAAACTGCAAAATCGAAAGATTCGTCACCAAATTTGAACAGATATTTTACAAAGTTTCAAGAAATTATGTTACCTTTTCGATGAGCTCGGCGTGGTTTTGATGAGCTCTCATAAGTTCATCTCGGATGGTCGCAATTTCCTCCTCCTTTCGAACGTAAAGGAGTTTCAGGTCATCCCTCTCCTTTACGAGCTTTTTCAGCTCGGCTTCACACCGGGCCAGCTCCATCCGAGATTTGAAAGATGCCTCTCGATGAAGCACCAAAGCCTGCACATGAAGGAAGGAGTTAGTCTTGAAAAGATACGAATTGGAAGCGAGCACAAGTGAAAAAGGAAAAAATACTTACCCGTTTTAAAAGACGTTGAGCTTCGTTGAAAACAAGCGACACATCTGGCTCGATATCGTCCTCGAGCCCGTCAAAAAATCCCGAAATATGTCGCCCCCTTCGTAGGCTAGCTCCACATCTGGAATTCTCATAGCCTGAGCGTTTCGGAATTGCCCCTCGAAAAATGAGGGACCGGGCGGTGAATCATCTATATTTATTGCCCCAAGTGAATCGCTTGGGGCACTCTCCTCTCTTCTAGGGGCCTCAGAGCTAGACCCTTCGCGAATATCGCCGATCTTTCGGCACAACAAGAAGCGCCCTTATCATCTAATGGCTCGGGGACTCCGCTCATATCTCCCTCCGAGATCCCCCCAACTTGAGATCGAGCCAACTCATTCACTGTCGTCTCGACAACCTCGGAAGCTGCAGTACTCCCCCCTCAGGTACTATCAAAATGCAGTCATCATCACTTTGTGTTGCCGCCTCATCCTCCCGAAGTCTTTGAGCCACATCGGCAGGCAAAGTGACAATATCGACCCTCGATCTTCGAGCCTTGCTCTTCTTGGGATTCGGAGTACCGGAGGACGAGACACTTTGCCGTTTCTTCTCCTTGGGTGGCTGAGGAACCCCCTCTTCGCCAGGTGGGGGTGGCCTCATGGCTACATCCGAGCCTACACGAAAGGACTAAGTTAAAAATCGATGTCCCTACAAAAAAACATCGGCATATGGACAGAGGAACTCACCATGGTTCTTGGTTTTCCATCGGCCCTTGGCTAAATCTCGCCAGCAGGGCTCAGAGTATGAAGAGGTGGAGGCGTACTTACCACGTTTGCAGAAGGAGTCATCAAGGATACAAAGTCCCAGGTGATAGACGCGGGCATGTCCTATAATATAATTCTGGGAAAATTGTGTATTTATGACATAGACGTCGTCCCATCCACATTACATCAAGTTATCAAATTTCTTTCATAGTGGGGAATCCGTCGAATCCGCGAAAATCAACAAGCTTCACGAAGTATCAACTAGGTGGTGATTGTAAGCACAGTAGCTAATGATGCAAATGAGAAATAGCAATTACAGAATGCAGTTGAGGACAGTGCTATTCAAACCTCAACTGAAAACACGCAAGGGCAAACTGATGTTGGCTTGAGACCCGATGTGATACAATATCTAGAGGAAAATGAGAACATTAAAACAACCACCGAGAAGCTCGGAGCTGTAATACTATTTGTTCACTTGACAGACACAAAAGTTTACATTGGAGCAAATTTGAGCCCAGAGATGAAAGGTAAGTTAATTGAATTTTTACGTGCTAACGCAAATTGCTTTTCTTGGTCGCATTCAGATATGATAGGTATACCAACGGGGATGATGACTCATATTTGAATGAGGATCCATTACACCAATCTGTCAAGCAAAAGAAAATGAAGCATGGATCCTTCAAAAATCAAGTGATCCAGGATGAGGTTCAAAAGCTTTTGAAAATTTGTTCAATACAAGAGGTATAGTACCTTGACTGGTTAACTTATACTGTGGTAGTTCCAAAAAAGAATAGAAAATGGCGAGTTTGTGTACACTATACTGATTTAAATAAGGCTTGTCCTAAAGATTCATTTCCTTTACCGTATATAGATCAGTTAATTGATTCTACCGCAGGTCCTGAGCTTTTAAGTTTTAGATGCGTATTCAGGATTTAACCAGATAAAAATGGACCCTCTTGATGAATAAAAAATTTCGTTTATCACAGACAGGGGGACTTACTATTACAAAGTCATGCCATTTGGATTAAAAAATGCTGGAGCCACATATCAAAGATTGATGACTAAAATATTTCAAGAACAACTGGGAAAACCCATAGAAGTCTACATAGACGATATGTTGGTCAAGTCAACATAGGCGGGGAATAATTTTCAACATTTGTCCGTGATCTTTGAGATTCTCCGCAAATACAATATGAAGTTAAACCCGAAAAAGTGCGTTTTTGGCGTGGCTTCAAGTAAGTTTTTAGGTTTTCTTGTTTCTAACAGAGGTATCAAAGTAAATCATGCACAGATCAAAGCTATTGAGGGAATACCAGTTATACTCACGAGCAAGAAAGAAGTGCAGAGGTTAACAGGCAGGATAGCAGCTCTGGGAAGATTTATATCAAAGTCATCAAAAAAAAAGTTTTAAATTCTTTTTAGTGTTGAAAAAGCAAAATCAGTTTGAATGGATTGATGAGTGCCAACAAGCTCTCAAGGACCTAAAGTTATTTCTATCAAATCCTCTTCTGTTAGCCAAACCAAAAGACGGTGAAAGATAGCTCATTTACCTCGTTGTGTCTGAAGTAGCGGTAAGTGCGGTATTGGTAGCTTTAATTATGCATCAAGAAAATTACGACCTTACTTTCAGTGTCATCATATTTCTGTTGTAACTGGTTTCCTATTAAGAAACATACTGCATAAACAGGAATTATCAGGTAAACTAGCTAAATGGGCAATAGAACTCAGTGAGTATGATATCATATATCAGTCTAGGACTGCAATAAAATTGCAGGTGTTAGCAGATTTTGTAGCGGATTTTAGCAGGAACTTAGTTACTAAAGCAGAAAAGAACTACAAGTTTTTATCTGAGCTAATCCGGGGACTTGGACCCTATTTACTGACGATTCTTCAAATGTTAAAGGAGTAGATTTAGGTATTATTTTAATTTCACCCTCAGGTGAAGTCATAAGTGTTATGCCCCGTACTTCTGAGGTTACTTTCATTATAAGATTATCTAATGTAAGCTCAAAAAAGATAAATTTTCTACAAGGTTTAAGGAAGGCTTATCGAAATCTTAAGTAAGTTGAGATGAATGAGACATGTTAATCATGATTTAAATGAGTGTGAAGTCATAATATGACTATATATGATGTTTGGATATAAAATATTAAGTTTGGAAAAAATCGGATTTAACTTACGGAAAAATCGAGTTAAGATTTGCCTTGTAATGAGCCATTTTGAGAAATTAAATTCGTAAGTTTTCTGATGTCATTTTGCGACATATATCATACCAAAATTAAGGTCTTGGAACCTAGTTTCCAATGGTCCAAACCATTTATTCATACGACATCAGGGTAGAGAAATATGGATTCTTAAAATAGTGTCGCCAAGTCACCGTCGCCGCACTTCGGAGAATCTGGTAGGTTTATAGGCCAGATTGCGAGGCAGTTTTCTCCCAATCTATTGAGAGTTACAGGAAGATATTTATATGGAATTAAATCACCATATGTCTAGTTTTCAATGTTGCAAATCGTTTGTCCATACGATGTCGGAGAGAGAGAAACAAGTGTCCGGAGTTGCACCGCTCAAGCTGCCAAGCAGGCAGCTTACCCACCTGCTTGGAGAATTGAGGTGGTGGGATTTTAAGTGGTCTTTTCCTCTTATATCTCGTCAATATACAGAGAATACTAACACCAAAACACTCTCCAGCTTTCTAAGGACTGTTCTAAGAAATTTCAAGCAAGAACATTCCTTTCACTAAATCAAGAAGCGATAACATTAGAACGATCCCTACGACGTAAGTATCAATATACCGCCTATCTTTTTCTTTGTAGTTTGAGTTTTGGAAGGTACTTCATGGTTAAGAAAATAACTAATTTCTGTATTTAAGCTTTTTAAATCTCAAGGAAGGTTGATAAATTCGTTTCTTAATTGTAAGAACTCACTGGACGGTGGGCCGTGAGTTCTAGTTGTTAAACTTGTAGTTGACTGTGTTTGGTGGGTTGTTTCGTGTTTCTGTTGGGTTGTTTGTTTTGCTGTTGTATTATAGATATTTGGAGGAGAAAGGGAGTGGAGAAATACCACATAATGGCGGAATGATGGGCTGGTCGTTCATCGTTACATTTTCAGGTTGTTTGACACTACTACAGTAGTCGTTTTGTGTATGAAGTGATTATGGTGTGTGGGCTGTTTTGTGGTATATTGTGATGGAGATAAGATTGGAAAATGATTCATACATGTTGTTATTGTTGTGTTCTTGTTAGTGGTGGTGTTATGTCTAATTGGGGGGAAAGTAAAGATTATAGGGGAGATGTTGTCCTTTCTATTACAAAATAATCTTGTCGTTCGTTATGCCATAGTTGAACCTTCTGTAACGTAATGATACTATTATTATCATTGTTGTAGATTAAGGTGCAAACGGAAATTTCAATGTGGTTATTGGACAGATTGTGATAAGGTATGTTAAGTATATCCCTTCTTTTCTTTTGGCATGTTCTTGATTTCCCATGTGACTTATTATTGTATCATTTGTTCATGGGTCTCAGAAAAATACATAAGTTGATAAAGTTTATCCAAAGGCATATTGATCTTATGACATTCCGAGAGATCTTATTGACTTACTTCCATATGCCTTGCGTTCATCTATACATGGACATTGACCCATGACTAGATGGCTTTATATACGCGTGTATTATATGTATATGGGGTATGGGGAAAGGTTATAGCGTTATATACACACCATCAGCTGATCAGCTGGCATACATTGATGATTTAACCCACTGAGGTCGAGATGATATGATGGGTTTCCCTCAGAGGTTTGATGATGTTATGTACGCATATACATATGCCTGATATGACATTTATACGCATATGCATGACATTATACATGTTTCATGATTCACGGAGCTATTCAGACTTGCAGGTTGAGTCCTTTACTCCATGTTTCTTTCATGTCTTTTATATATTGCCTTTCATACTCGGTACTTTATTTGTATTGACGTCCCTTTTGCCTTGGGACACTGCGTTTCATGTCCGGAGGTCCCAATAGACAGGTTGACTGTCCTCCTAGTAGGCTATCAGCTCAGTGGAAGGTGTTGGTGCACTTTATTTGCTCCGGAGTTGCCTATTTGGCCAGTATGCTTTGGACATGTACTGATTAGTATGGCGGGGCCCTATCCCAACCTTTATGATGTTTGTGTACTTTTTGAGGCTTGTAGACAGATGTCATGTATATGAATACTTGTATGTCCTTGTCAGACTATGTTTTGAGTGTACAAATGATCATGCTGGCCTTATAGGCGTATGTCACATGTATAAATTTCTATATCGTCCTATGTCTAGTATTCCCTTTTGTTTTATTCTAGTTATCTCATGACGACTCTTCTGACCTATTTACCCATAATGGTGTAATAAAAAAGAGACGTTATGCTGGTACACGGTTGAGTAAGACACCGGGTGCCTGTCGCGGCTCTCCGATTTGGGCCGTGACAATAAGACAGACAATAGAATGTTATCCAATCACTAACAATGAGGCAGAGTATGAAGTTATAATTGCAAGCTTGGAACTGGCACGAGAACTTAGTATCGAACAAAGTATGATCAAAAGTGACTTGCAACTGGTGGTTAATCAAATACAGGGGACTTACGTGGCAAGAGAGACTCGGATGCAGCAATACCTTGAAAAGGTACGAAAATTGCTTAGACAATTTCAGACATGGAAAGCCGTGCAAATACCAGGGAGGAAAATGCAATACCAGACGCGTTAGAAAATCTCGCGTCTGTCGCATATACAACAAATATAGAAAATACAATTATGGTACATTTGTTTCATTCAACACTCAATCAAACCAAGAGTGGGGTAAATTTCAATAATTTAACTTGGGATTGGAGAAACGAATTGAAAACTTTTTGCAGTATGGTATCTTGCCCAAGGATAAGAAGAAATCCCAATTGTCACGGTAGAAAGCTTCCCAATACTGCTTAATTCACGAAAATTTATATCGCAAAATGTTTGTTGGACCTTTAGCACGGTATCTCGGACCATCGCAAACGGGTTATATAATGAGAGAAATTCATGAGGGACATTGTGACAATCACGCGGGGGAAGATCGTTGGTGAAGACATTAATAAGGGCAAGATATTATTGGCCAAAAATGGAAGAAGAAGCAGAAAACTTCGTGTCCAGGTGTGATAAATGTCAATGATATGCCAATAACATGCATCGACCAGCAGAGCTGTTACAGTCACTTATATCACTGTGGCCCTTCATGAACTGGGGCATGGACATCGTAGGGCCTTTGCCCCAAGCCAAAGGAAAGGTAAAATTTCTATTAATTTTAACGGATTATTTCTCAAAATGGGTAGAAGCAAGTTCCTTTAAACAAATGCGAGAAAAGGAAGTCACGGATTTCATTTGGAGAAATATTATATGTCGATTTGGAGTTCCAAAGGAGACCGTCTGTGATAACGTCCCACAATTCATAGGAGCGAAAGTCGCTGAATTTTTTCAAAGTTGGCAGATTAAAGGAATTACTTACGCACCTTATCATTCAGCGGCCGATGGGCAAGCTGAATCGACAAATAAGGTTATCATCAATAATTTAAAAAAGCGATTGGAAGAATTAAAAGAAAAATGGCCAGAAGTACTCTCAGGGGTGTTATGGGCTAACCGAACAATGACAAAAACTAGTACAGGCAAGACTCGAATTTCACTTATGTACGAAACATAAGCTTTGATTCCTATGGGAATAGGAGAACCAAGCACGAGGTACACGCATACCACTGAAGTAACAAATGAGGAAGAGTTACAGGTAAATTTGGATTTGACAGAAGAAAGGAGAGGAATGGCGGCTCAAAAGTATATGAGTGAACGATGTTATAACAGGAAAGCCAGATTGAGGTACTTCAAGATTGGGGACTTCCTCCTCAAAAAGGTATCAGGTCAGCAAAAACGGCAAACGCAAGAAAGTTAAGTCCAAATTGAGAAAGCCCGTATAGGCTAGAGGCATTGCTGGAAAAGAAGCGTATGAGTTGGAAACCATGGACGGTAAGGTATTACCATCAAATTGGAATGCAGTCCATTTGAAGAAGTACTACTTCTAAACGAGGATAATACCCACAGTCAGGTATCACACAATTTTGATTTTATTTTGTTCTTTTGAATTTTACTAACCATTTTAGATGATAGGCAAAAAACTGGCATGTACCAAATAATGATATTAGACCCGAAAGACACGCAACATACTGAATTATTCACATTTTGGGTTTTAACTTTTCTGATTAAAAAAGGGTTATGCAGTCATCATCTAAAAAATTACCTACGAGTCCCATTTGTATTTTCCTTTCAGGAAAAGGACCAAAAGAAAGGAGTTGATCCAGTGTTCGAGATTTCATATTTCAATGCTCCAACACCTGGGGGACTATGCATATACAAGGTTACACAAGGAAAGAACCCTTGAAGACTTTCTCAAAAAAATAAAAAAAAATAAAGGTGTTCAAGCTTGCAAAACGGATGCAAGATATTCCCACGAGATTTTAGGTTAAGGCCATAAGTTTAGTCGCATAAAGACATACTTGAATTTGTAAACATGCTACAATCAAAGCAGTTATGAAAATGTTGTACGAACAGTTATGTAAACTACGTACAAAAAAAATTATTTGGGAGTTCAAAATATAAAACTTCCTCAAGTTACTTTTTATTTCATATCTATTTCATGTTTCATATCTTTGCACCAATATGAAGATGAAACGTCATCTTCATCAGTGTCTTTAACATAAAAGGGCCCTCTTTTATGAAAACCCGTACATATTGAAGTCACGGTCTATCAAAGCATTTTTACTACAAGAATAAAGCTTAAAAATTAAAGAGCATAAAGCATAATACACGGCAAGAGCAATAAAGATATTCATACCATTACCCCCAAAAAACACAGGGGTGGTAAAACCTTCTAAAAAGTTGTCCAAAAAACACAAGCTAATTCAAACCAAAAACCAACAAACAAACACTTTCAACAAAAAGTCGGGAAAAGGGAGAGATAAGGAGCATCATCAACAGTAGAAGAAGGATTGACTTGAGGAGAAGAGGGTTGAACATCGGCTTCACTAGGAGAAAATCCATCTCCATCACCCTTAGAACCTTCGTCTTCAGGTGTGGAAAATCTTTGACGATGTTGAGTCTATTCAATTGTTTCTCTGGCCTTAGCAATCTCATTTTTAAGGTCAAAACCTTCCTGGTTGACTTCAGTTAAAGTCTCGAAGCGAGTCTTCAAAAAAGCCCAGCCAACATCCAATGATGACTTATCTTCAAGGGCTTCATAATCCTTCTCCCACTAGTCGACCTCGGCTTTCAATTCTTCTTTTTCTACCTCTGAGGCTTCATAAGTTGTCTTCAGAAGAGCGAGAGAACTTTCAAGGAACTGAACTTTATTTGTAGAGGTACGGGGATCTTCTTGAGCTTGTGGAATCATCTGAACCAGATCACCCGCGTAAGCCTCTTTTTGATTAAGGAGCTCTTTTAAACTCCTTATATCTTCAGTAACCTTGGAATGTTGTTCAGCAAAGGAGGATTCCAGTTTATCCTTGTCTTTCTCAACTTGACTGGAAGAAGCTTTAAAATCGCTAACTCAGCAGGGACCATCCTCAGTTATTGTTCCAAAGCTCCTTTTTCCTCAGAAAGAATGTCCTTTTTCTAACTGAAGACCTTCAAATTTTCCTCTCCAGTTATCATCCTCGGTGCATAATTGCATTAATTTCTGGTCAGTCCAAGAGATCCTTTTCATAAGCTCAGTGCCTATAAAATTAATCTACAAAAAGGCGAAAGTAGAGGAGAGTTACGAAGGAGGAAAAATAAATAAAGAGATATAAGTAAAGTTATACCTTGATAGAAGAATGAATGATGTCATTCATTAAAGTCAAAGAACTGTGATCCTCCAACTTTTCTTTTTCACGGGTCCTAACAATGGCTTCAGCCACATATCATCTTGTCCATATTTTCTCAACAAATTCCCACCCTCGAGGACTTCAATTACAACTTTTTCCCCGCCTGCTGCTAGAAGGCTCAGCTTCTACATGAGGAGCAACAACGAGAGCAACCATTGGGGCAACGCTAGGTAAATACACAGGGGGTTAACAACGGGGAAAACTGGAAAGGAAGCAAGTAGCGATTCTTCAAAAACAGGCCCGAGGCCTTCCTCACCTTCAAAGCCATGAGCGAATAACCTTTCAATAGGATTAGAGGGGGGATTGACAAAATTACCAGCGTCTTCATCAGAAAAAGCACTCAAGATCCTCTCTTGAGCGGAGCTTACAGAAAGCCTGGTTGTGGGAACAGATGCGGGGCTAATACCGCGAATAGCAAGCCCAAAAGGGGGAGGAAAAATATTTACATATGTACAATTAAAGAGGAAAGGAAATCACGAGAATAAAAAGTTACAGTGAGTCTTCACTTTCCGGCCAAATTTCTGTGAAAATATTTCCAAGATCTTTTTTCTATGAGAGCAGTAGTTAACATCTTTTCTACCCAAGCACGAAAGTTAGGAATTTCATGGTTGCTGAGGAAATAAAAGTACGATTGTGAAGGGGAATTCAAGATATCAAAGAAGAAGAAAAAAATACTTAGGAAGAAAAAAAATGTATGTTTTCTTCACCCACTAATCCACTGGTGGGGGAAGCAACAAACCGAGCGTACCAGCCACGGTCACGATCATCCTCAGGGCTGACTAAAATCCTCTTACTCCTAGCCACGAGAGAAAAGACACCTTTAAGAAATAGCTTGCGAGAGTAAAGATGGAGTAAAGATGAAGTAAATGACGGAAGGTAAAAGGAGCGGAAACTAGATCCAACAAATAACGAAGGCATGCCACTGCCCTCCACACAATGGGACCGATTTGGCCAAGGCAAGCAATAAAATAGCGACAGAACTCAATGATCATTGGGTTAATGGGAGGTTTAGACCCTAAAGTGGAAGGGTGATGTAAATGAAAGAGAAGTCAGCATGGTAAGAAGTGATTCTTTGATTGGCACCAGGAATTAAAACTGGGAAATTTGGTTTCCAATGATATTCACGTCGAACTAAAGAGAGAAGACCAGGAGTGATCAGGCTTGGGTAGTGTTCAGTAGGGTTAAGGGAAACTATAGAAGAAACTTTATTTTTCATGACTTCACAATCTGATACAAAGGAAAACTCTTGAAGAATAATCTCAGAAACTGTAGCCTCACGCATGGGCTCATTTTGATCCATACCCCTAGGGTTAAAGGGGCTCTAGGTCTAGAAGAAGATGGTTTGACAGAACTGCTTTGCGAAGTAGAACTACGAGTAGATAACGAACCAAGACTACGAATTCTACCACTTCTCCTACTTCTAGTAGGGGCGGTTGAAGGAGCAAGTTCGTCGACGATCACGACTTTGCAAGGATCTGGTGATGAAGAAGACATGTTTAATGAATAAAATATAGAGGAAAGATAGGAAAATAGGAAGGAAGGTTAAGGAGATGAATATAGCAAAGAAAGAAAAGGATTTCAAAAAATGAAGTATTTATAAGTAAAGGCAACCGTCGTTAAAGTTGATCATTTGAAGCGTTATAATAGAACTGTCACTTCTTGACTGACGCAACCATAGAAAAACCCTTAAAAGGCGCTGAGAAACTGCAAACCAATGGATGTGGCGTACGTCACATCGATTTTGAAAAGGGCATAATGATACTCGAGAAACGGCGGCAAAGAATTCCCGCCATAAAAACTTACCACTTCCCGAATATTCAGTTCAAAATATTCAGAAAGTTGGGGGACTATCTGTATTAGTGGAAAAAAGGCATGACACGTGGACTATTATCAACGTGACAGCGTGATAGGGCATGGTACCTGGACCATCAATATAACGACAAGTGGTGTTCTTATTTAGATAAGTTAAAGAATGAGAAAAAGGAACGGGAGGAATACCCTCGGGATTATACTGAGAAAAGAACCGGACCTGACAACTGTAAAAGGAGAAACAAGAGCGGAATGAATAAAGGTCGTTAAGAAGGGAAGAAGCACGAATCTGTCATAAATAAGGAAGGGAAATCGATACAGTCACACGAAATCTTTAACTATAAATATTTTTGTTACAATTGTATATGATAACAGATAATCAAGGCAATTAATGTCATTCGTGAGCCCGAATTAAGTAAGGAAATCGATATAATTGTATGCTCCTGTATAAGGACGGGAACCTCATTTGTACTATCATCGAATAATCATTGAAATTTATGCAATCATTCTTTACTTTATTCTCAAGGTTCTAAACCACAATTTTGGGAGTTATTATCAATTTGTTTTATATTTTTTTTGTCAATTATTTTCATTCCTTGATTTATTCTTCAAATTATTGGGAAGTGAAGTAAATCTTGGTTATCAGTAATTCAATTTCTTCCAGATATTGACTTTGATCGAAAAATCTGTTTTTGGGTTATACGATGTGGCTATCAATTATCTCAAGAAATTAATAAAAAAATTTAAAACTAAATTATTTCTAAATATTAAAAAGTATCATTATATTCTGGACAGAAAAAAAAAATCATAAATTGGGACGGGAGAACCAATTTATTCCATAACAACTTGTCTTACCAAATCTTTAACTTTGAAACGTGTTTACAACCACCAATTACCAATTTGACAAAGAAAAACAAGGATAAACCCTTAACTTTGTTAAGATTTTAATTTACTAGCAATTCTTACCAGCAATCCTTAGTTGTCATGATTTGACAGGAGAAATAGATACTCAAACTTCCAACTGTGACCAAAGACGAAATCAAAATTGTTAATACAATTACAATCGACAAAAAATGGAATAGTTGTAACAATGATTGTCTTAATTTATTCATTTCTCAGTTTGATTACTCTGCTTGTAAAAGAAAACCTCCAAAAATTTCGAACTTTCTTATAGTCTGTATTTTCGATTCATTATTCAACTCAAGTATACGACAAGGTCCTTCTCTGGGTCAGAGACGGGATATACATGGGCTCAAGCTGTGTCATGTGATCGCCTCCTCAATTTTTTACTAATTTTGTATATATAGATCAAGTAAAATGAAAATATTGAATATAAATATTAAAATAATATCACTTATTCTTATAATTATTTATTTATTTTTCACTTCTTCAAATATTGATATCTTTTACGAAAAATCTTTTTGTTTATGTTGACACTTGTTATTCCATGCCTTACCCTTCCTTTATATATATATATATATTTTTTGTTGTATCCGATCAATTTTTGTGCATCTCGATTAACTTTGTAATTATTTGTTTTTATCTACTAGCATAAGTATTGAATAATACTGTCCATCAAAACTTGAACATATAATAATTTTGCACTTTACCCTGCATCTTCTTACTATTCCCTCTATAAATTCAGCTTTCAATTTCTAAGTTTTATTTCTCCTGCTATTCGTTTGATAACACGTTGATGCAAATTGTCACAGATAATACTCTCTAAAGCTTATGCATTCGATCGAAAAGTCGGAAAAAAAAAAACGCATGGTAGTTATAATTAAACCATAAAAATAAAAACCCCAATTACCTCAGCAAATATTTTTTTAGTACAGTCTATAACAACTTCATTTGTCCGAAATTTTTTAGCTGCTATATTGAAGTGTTGTTATATAAGACATATATTATAACATAATATAAATTCCGAGAATAACTCGACTTTTATAACTATTATATTAGGATGTTATTATAGAGAGAACTTGTTGAGTTTTTTAAGCTTAATTTAGCTTAAAAGAGGATGAATGGGAAATTGAGGGAAAATGAAATATCTGAGTTTCCTTCCTCGACAAAAGGACATTGTCCCATATTGGAAGAGGAAAAGGTTTTTGATGGTTTTATATACTATTGTTCTTCTTCTAGCTCTTAAAGAGTTAAGAAGAAGGCAAGCCTTGTGCCGTCGTTGCTCGCTCGGCTTCGGCTTTGGCTTCGGTCAAATGATTGATTGATTAATTTTTTGGACCAAATTTATTTGTTAATACTAAATATTAACGTAATATTATTAAATATCAGATTTTTGTAAACGAAAAATTAATATTAAATCCAAAGGAGATTTAAGTTTCCTCCACGTCCGTTTTTTATTTTTGTAACGGAAAATTAAGTTACTTCCGCGTTTTGAATTCTCGGTTTATTGTTGCGTAAATAGGCATTTACGTTATGGCCGTTTTACGTAAACAGTCCTTCTGAAGAGTTGCACCTCTTCAACTTGAACTCAACATATTGGCTATAAATAGCAGTTCATTCTCTCAAATTTTCCATACGAAATTCTGAATTCTCCTCCTTTCTTCTGTATTGTTTTAACTACAAAGAAAGCAACAGTAAGTGTGATTTGTTATTTCACTGAAACTCTGGGGTTTGAAGTACCGCTACACCAGTGTGTAATTCGTTCTATCCTAGAAGAAAATAATCTATAACCTTGGGTACTAGGAAGGGATTAAGTTCCTTAAAAGAATATTGTGAATTTAATGGATTTGGATTAAATTCTATTTCCTTTATATTTCTGTTTATATATTATTTTTTGTCTCTAAAATTATTTTATAAATACAGTATATTAACAGGTGTGACGGTAGAGCAAGAAATTTGTTGTTCTAGTCAAGACAAAGTGCTGTTTTGCTTGGCGTTTCCATGTTATACTTCCCTAGCAAGACAAACATGACAACTATGTAATTCCAGCAAAAACAAACAACCAAATATAGAAATAGAAAAAAATACTTTATTCATCCAACAAAGTATAACACTGTTTTATTCCCAGAGTTAAAAATAATTGTTCGTTCATTATTTTAAAATTTTATTCCTAGATAACTCTCAACCACTACTAACTACCGCTAATTCCAATAGCAACTTATATTACTAATAAATCTTTAATTTTTGAAACATCGTGTCAACCACCAATTACCAATTTGACAAAGAAAAACACCCTTAACTTAGTTATGGTTTCAATTTACTGGCAATTCCTACAAACAATATGTAGTTTTCATGATTCAAGAGGAAAAAAGGATACTCAAAATTGTTAACGCTATCAAATTGTATTTATAAAAAAAAATATTTATTATAACAAGTTGATGCAATTATGCAAACAACAAACAATCGTCACAAATAACGCTCACTTTAGCTTATCCTATTAAAAAAAAAGACTTAAAACAAACGCATTGCAGATATTTTAAAACCAATCATTACCTCAACAGCTATACAAAAATAATGTATGATGTAACCCTCCCTAGATTAGAGAGGCGAAATTAGTATTTCAATCTTATAGGTTCGGGATTTTAATCTTTTTAAAGTATTAGTTTTAAATTAATAATTTATACATATTCGATATATTTTTAAAGACAAACACAAAGTTTAAATTAAAACTATTGGGTTCGACCGAATCCGCTCCCGATACTTTAACTCCGCCGCTGCATAGAACGTGGGATCAAGCTATGTGCGATATTGGTAAATGTGATACGATAGTGTAATTTCACATTGTATGTGAATATTAGTTATACGATTTTATTTTATTATATATAGAACAAGAAATTTGGATAAATTGCTGTTTTGCTCGCCGTTCCCATGTTATACTTCCTAGCAAGCAAAGCATCACATATATGTTACTCAAACAAAGCAAACATCCAAAATATAGAAATAGAAAAATACTTCCTCGCCCTAAAAAAAAGAGTAAAAAGTATAACATTGTTTTATTAGCAGAGAAAATAAATCTTCTTTTATTATTTTAAAATTTTTAGAACTTAATATGCGGTAATGATCATGTATTTTTTTTACATAATCGTTATAGTTTAACATATTGTAATATATTAGCTATCATTTTATTAAGCTACTAATTAAATTATTTTATTATTTTATTATAAATTTACTTATAATTATCTTATATTGTTATGATACTGTCAGACCAAGTTTTCCTTAGAATTTATTTTTTCAATTATATTTTACCTTTCTGTAACAGTTTTTTTTACCTATAATAGCACATCCATATTTATAGCAGAACACTTTTTGTAAATTTACCCCTCTATAACATCCATATAGAATCTTTAAGGTTAAAAAGGCAGTCCGGTGCACAAAGCTCCCGCTATACGCGAGGTCCGTGGAAGAGCCGGACCGTGTATACAGCCTTACCCTGCATTTAGGCAAGATGTTGTTTCTACTCCAAGAATCTTTAAGATTACATATAATAATTCTGAAAATATCTTTTCCATTGAACAAAGTTTTTATTTTGCATAAGTCATAAGATTTCAAGATTTGCACATGATATTTTTTCTATTGGACAAATGCCAAAAAATATTTAGATAGAAGATTTAACTGTTAAGCTCTTAGATTGTCTTTAGGGGAAAGCTATTGGATATTTTTTGCTGAAAATTTGGATACAAATCTTCGCCAGTATTATATCGCTAGTAAACTAATGAAATCTACTAAAAAAACTATAATTATAAAATTATTCCATTAATCTTCAAAGAATTTATTTTTCTAAGTAGCTTTAAAATGTGTACCTTAGAGTTTAAATTTTTATACATTTAGTTATGAATTTATTAATAATATATTAGTTTTCTTCAATATTTAACTAGTGAAATATGCATATCTTTTGAGATTTCAAATTTGAATAATTTTCTTATCTTTTATATGTAATATTGGACAAGAAAAAATAGTAGATTTTTGGATAATTTTTATCTATAACGGCCAAAAACATATTTAAGCCTCAAATGATGTTATAGATGTAAAACAGTCATTCACTATAAAAGCAAGAAGATTTAACCCAAATAGCTGCTCATCTAATCTATTAAACTTAAAATAGCCGACAAATGTATAACATAAATATAATTCATGTACAATATATGTATAATTATGTATAATCAATGTATAATCTATGTATACTGACTAGAAAATGTAAATATTAAATATGACTGACTATTTATGTAACAATCCCTGAAAGCAAAAACATATCAAAACAAACGAAGTTATTATAGAGAGGATTAACGGTATATATAAATATTTCTTACGTTGAACTCCTACTTCAATTCCTCATAACAATGGGAGTATTTACCTCCTAATTGTATCCAAAAAGAATTAACTTTCCTAATCAAGAAAGGACCCGAAGTGGCACTCATCATTTCCTTATTAGACTAACTCCTTTACTAATTAGGAAATGGACTATGGACCCACCAATATATTTCCCGCAAAACCCTTCCTTCAGTTAATAATTTTCCCGGGAAAATTTTACCACATAGGAGTAGTATAGTAACATAGAAAACACCAAACTAACAACCAACCATTAAAACATTATATTTTTTCCCAAGTCTCATAAATATTCTCAACCTTAGGTCTCTTCACCTCCTCCTCCTTCTTCTTCGATCCACTATGGAAAACTCCACTTCATCTCCAGATCTTAATCCCACTCTTAATCCCAAAACTCCATCACGGATTAATCAACTAATCCCGGGTTTTAATTCTTATCATCCATCCCCATCTCGAACAATCTACAGTGACCGTTTCATTCCCAGTAGATCTTCCTCCAATTTTGCCCTTTTTGACCTCCCTTTACCCCCACATTCCTCTTCCTCTGAAGATTCTAGCAATGCTTATACCTCACTGCTTCGTTCAGCTTTGTTCGGATCCGATTGCGGGTCGGTTGTGCCTCCTGTTACACCCGAGAAGTCGTCGGGTTTAAATTCAAGAAATTTGCAGATTTGTAGACCCAATTGCAATATTTTTCGGTATAAGAGTGAGACCCGGCAATCTTTGCAGTCATTGTCGCCTTTTGGGTTTGATGATCAGCTCCCCGGTTTTAGTCCTAGCCCGGTCAAAGCTACCAGGAAAGTTCCAAGATCTCCTTTTAAGGTAAATTCTGTTGAATTTTAATGTTGTTTGCTATCTGGGTTTCGCTTAACAATGTCATATGTTTTATGTTGGCCCTTTCGAGTTTAAGTTATATACCTCTTGTAGCATCTAACCTGTCTTACTTCTATAATTATTAATCCTGTATTCAGGCTTGCTTGTAAACATCCTTTGATTGATTGACCTAATAAATATCCTTTGACTGACCTGATAGTGTAAGAAATGTTTAATTCTTATTTGATTCTCCTTTTGGGATTTTGCATTCAAAACAAACCTAAGTTATATGCACTGGCAATTCAGTTATCGTTTTTACCAGATTACTAATTAAAACATCAAGAGATTTACTTGTAATATTATTAAGTAGCCTGATTGTGTAAATATATTTTACACACACTTAAAACTCTAGGAATTGAGGTATAGTTGTTTAATGCTCTTTCTGAGGTACTCAAAGTAGTTTTTTTGGAGGTTGTTTTGTTAGAGGTAAATATGTGATTTTTTACCTAAGAAGGCTGATGTGTGGTGCTTGTTTTGCTTTTTAAAGGTATTGGATGCACCAGCATTGCAAGACGATTTTTATCTGAACCTTGTGGACTGGTCTCCAAATAATGTTTTAGCTGTGGGGTTAGGAAGCTGTGTATATCTATGGCATGCATCTAGTAGCAAGGTGAGTTTATTGGTTATGATAACTCTTTTTGTTTATTGGAGTTAATTTTTGTAGCTCTTGGTCAATCGTACATATTCGAACTATAGATTGTCTAATTATACTTGAATGCTATGTGCAGGTAGTGAAGTTGTGTGACCTGGGAATTGATGATAGTGTTAGTTCAGTTGGTTGGGCACAACGGGGTACACATCTAGCTGTTGGAACAAGTAACGGGAAAGTCCAGGTGAGATTTGCAAATTGCTTTACCTAAATTCCTATGCTTTTCTTATAGAAAACTGTATGCATGAGTGAAAGACGTATGGATTACCCACTCAATTTGGAACTTTTTCTGCTCATTGAGTTCAGTGTGGTATGTCCTTGTATTAAACTCTTAGGGTTTGTCAGAAGGAAATCGCATATCGTGGCACCAGTTTTATTGTCATGTGAGAAAAAATGTCTTTGCAAAACTAACCTGAATTTTTCCTGCATTATCTGCATAAAGTGAAGATATTTAGAGTATCAAATCTATTCTTTCCTAATGAGGAAGAAACAGCATGGGGATTGAAGAGCTTTGTGGAGGATTTTCGCTTCGCAATTTTTGGAACTTCCATATCCAAGAGAATCTTTATAATGCATTTTCTGTGAAGTTTGACATATATCACAGTACAAACTTTACAACTTAACATAGATTTCAATGGAAAATTGATTTTTTTCTTTAAGTAGGTTCGAAGTAATCTGAGGAAAGACTAGACATGAGGGTTAAGGGAGATGGTATACTATAGTGGTTTCATTTCCTTGTCTCTGTTTTTTGAATTTGGGACTCCTAAATCTGAAAAAAATGATCTCCTTAACAAGAAACTACTAATCCTTAATGAGTTAAGGTCAATTATACGAATTCTTTATAGCCATCTGCTCCATAAATTGGATCTCTAGTTCTACATATCATTGCATGGAACTCAAATTTTCTGAAATGCATGCACAAGAATAGAGTTACCAATATGTTAGTTTAAGATGATAGAATCATAGTAATGGCGTTTAATTGGTTTAAACATCCTTTCGTGTAGTTATGGGATGCCTCTCGTTGTAAGAGAATAAGGACGATGGAGGGACATCGATTACGAGTTGGTGCACTGGCTTGGAGCTCATCAGTACTGTCTTCAGGAAGCCGAGACAAGAGTATTCTTCAGCGTGATATACGTGCTCAAGATGATTATGTCAGTAAGCTGAGTGGTCATAAATCTGAGGTGAGGTTTCCTTCTTTCTTCTGTTTTCTCAACATCTTCTCTCTTATCAAACTTCCGTTTTCCCTTTTGCTGCTTCTTGATAGCAACTGCAATCTGCAGGTTTGTGGGCTCAAATGGTCTTATGATAGCCGTGAATTAGCTTCAGGTGGAAATGATAACAGGGTATGTCGTTACTTTCTTCAACTAAATTTTCTCCTATGCTTTGTGGTCGATTGTTTGCATTTTAGTTGACTTAAAGTAAATATTGATGTCCAGCTCTTTGTATGGAACAACCATTCAACACAACCTGTGCTGAAATACTGTGAGCATACTGCTGCCGTGAAGGCTATCGCATGGTCCCCCCATCTTCATGGTCTTCTAGCTTCTGGTGGTGGCACAGCTGATAGATGCATTCGATTCTGGAACACCACCACTAATACACATCTCAGCTGCATGGACACTGGTAGTCAGGTATTCCCCTGTTATAGCATCCATACCACTTATCTTCTGCCCTTCTGTTCATGCTTGCACATTCAATAAGATATTATCATATTGTAATCTTGATAGTTTTCCCTATAGCCAGTAACTTTGCTACCTAATTACATTCTCAGAAAAATGATCTTGCTGTTAAGTCTTCCTGCCCCATTCTTCATTTCAACTTGGTAATTGTTGGAAACTTGTTTGCCTCATTATAGCCGAACCAATGCAAAGGAACCACTTGGTGAATGAGCCATATTACATACTATCTGCTAGGACAAGGCTAAATTAGAGGTGGTTTTTTTTTTCTCATTTGTTAAATTGGGCAGAAAAGATACCTTGTCTCTTGAAGAGAACAATAAAACGTATCATAAGAAGATGTAGAGTACAGAAAAAACAGGGGGTGGAAAGGAGAGGCTGCTAGAGGCATGTAACCACCTCTTTTTTTTTTTTTTTACTAAAACTTGAGGATTCAGTAGTCAATCAAGTTTACTAGAAATGCATGGAGAGGGAAAAACACGCTAAATAAGTTCTGGCCTTCTCAATTTAAGCATCATATGAGGTGGCTTCAGTGAGGAAAGACCTAGCATCATAGGCACCAGGATGTTGGAACTGCAGATTTTTGCTCCCTTATAACGCCCATAAATGCCATTACACCGATAAATTGTGAAAGTAGCTTTGAGAGGAGAAACACTAATAATTCATTGAATTTGTATGTGTATTTGAGTTAGAGAGAGTGGGGAGAGAGAGAGAGTATACTAGAGAGTTTACATGATTGTGCGAAAAGACTAGTATTTGCAAACAAGGAGCTAAAATAAAAGGCTCTCCCATCTGTTCTCCCTCCCTTTTTGTCTCTCTAGGCATTTTTGACTGTTCATATTTGCAAGTGCAAGTTTTCCTAATATAAACTCTGTTGATCCTGTGGCAGGTCTGCAATCTTGTGTGGTCGAAGAATGTCAATGAATTAGTCAGCACACATGGTTACTCTCAAAACCAAATAATAGTTTGGAGATATCCGACAATGTCTAAGGTAGGTTTCTGCTTGCTTAGCTGCAAAATTACAGGGATAGACATTCATTTGTTTGATATATTACTAGCTTGGTCACAAGTTCTTTTGCTGTTAATGCAGATAACTACACTGACAGGCCATACATATAGAGTCTTATATCTTGCTATTTCTCCAGATGGACAGGTAACTGACCAAGAAATTGTTCATTCGTCTGTTCATTTCTTTATACATTTCTAAGTGCAGTATCAGCTTCATTTTCACTACACTTGTAATTCTCTAACTCCTGTTATCATCCCTGCAGACAATTGTAACTGGAGCAGGAGATGAAACACTTAGATTCTGGAATGTTTTTCCTTCTCCTAAATCTAAGGTAAACCTTATGTTCAAAAACGAAAAATGTTAAGTTGAATTCATCTTTATAAGGTTTTAGAAAAGGCGAAAGCATCTCACATGTGAATAATACTATCCGTGCAGAACACCGAGACTGAAATTGGTGCATCTTCACTTGGTAGAACTCATATCAGATGAGAAATTGTAATTATTTTCCACTCCAATAAATTTTTGCACAAGAAATACAAACAGTATAGCAGCACCACATTTTTCTGTCTGACAGGACGGCAAAAAGTTGCAGGAAGAATGCTAAACATGCAACTGATAAGATGATCTCTGTCATCTTACATTTTAATTTGAGTCAATAATTCTTTTAATATTTTACAAGTGTATAGTTGGAGATGTTATTTTATTCTCATTAACATCTCTTATTCATTCTGTAATAATATATGGGGAGAGGGAGGGAGGTTCTATTGTTAAGGAACATCTAATATAAGGAACACCTTTGATCCTTGTTGTACATAGAAGTTATATTTTTTCCTCGGATTCATAATTTACATGCTGGACAAGCTGTTGTACTTGGTTAATATCTTATTTCCTATATGATATAATAATGAAGTCTCATCTATTTTTCACCTTTCTTCTCTGTAGGTTTTTGTGATTAAGTGGCTCATTCCAATAGATTTGAGGTTTATTATCTTAAGGGAAATAAGGGTAAAGATAGAAAAGAAGCCAAAGGAAAGTAAATGAGCCATGATTATTGAAGATGTCTGAGCCACTCTGCTTAATATAAAAGTGACAAGAAAAAGAAAGAGTAATGGAAATAGCTTTAGGTGTAAAATAGAGGAAAAGTACATTCGTCTGCAAATTATCATCCCAAACAGGCCTTTAAAGAATTTAGGCAGAATATCTTGGCAGACCATTAAAGTTGTCTTCACTTTTCACTTTAACACTTTATGTTAAGTCTATTTCATTTATACACCTTAACAAGGACTTTACTGTGTCATTTAGACACAAAATTCTTAAGCAGTCAAACACAAAAGGTGCGTGTAATTCACACGCCGAAATGACGAATAAGATAAAGATACATGGATTTGACTTAATCCCATCCATCCTCATCTTCCCCAATACCCTCCTCACCGGAAAAATTATTTTCCAGCCAACTTTTCCTCCAAATTGCAGCAACAAACAAACAAAACAACATGGATAGAATATCATTGGCAAACAAATCAACAAATTCGGACATCAAAGAATAACAAAACTCAATCAGAACAATGAACAAACAGAAGCACGAAGTTTTCCAAAAGACGAAACTCCGGGCAATCTCACCCAAATCTTCACCATTTCCGGTGAAAGCCTAGAATTTTGCAGAATTTTGCATTTGTTCTGTTCGATTTGGAACCCTGAAACTCCATTTCTGGAAGCTCGTAAGAGTTTTGCAAAATATCGGGGCTGATGTTTTCGATGGTGGAATGGTCTGAAAATTTGTGAAAAAGTTAGATCTGGAGGTGGAGAATAATTTTCACGGTTTAGAATTTGCAATTTAGCCTAGAATTGAGCCAACCCATGGTTATGAGAGTACTTGTCTGGTGGCGCGTATGGTCTGAAGCTGGTGAAGAAGGTGGTCAGGAACAGGAGGAGCAACAGGGGGCTTGGATTGGAGATTGGAAAAGAGGTGATACAAAGGATTCTCTAAGCTTTTGCCGATATATTCTGCCAAAAAATAAGACTCTTAATTTGCCTTTCTAATTTGTCTTGGACATTTCCTAATTCTCTGAGCTTCTGTCGATGTAGTCTTAGATGGCGGCCAAATAAAATGTGACTGTGGCATGTCAGATGATATGTTAGTAATGGTGTGACAAATAAAATTTGAGCTAAGAAGATGATCGGAAAATTTTCCGGCAGAAGCTATACATTTTCCGAGCGGACTTTATTTTTTCGGATGATTACAAGCGCTTGAAAAACGTGAGATATACTTACTTTGCCATGTCAGAATATTGTGTCTAATTGACACAGTAGAGGTCTGGTTGAAGTGTTCAAATGAAACGGACTTAAAATAAAGCGTTAAAGTGAAAAGCGAGAACAAATTTAATGGCCTGCCAATGTATTCTGCCAAGAATCTATGATTATACCAAATGTCAAACGCAAGTAATTCACTTCACTGACTTAAAATTCTAAACCTGCTTCTGATCAAACGTTTTTCATGATAGTCAAGATTTACCAAGTATGTAAACACCTCATTCATCAAAGAACTATTTTCAAATTTTGCTAGATTCTTTCAATCCGTTGAAGGGGAGCCTTGAAGCAAAGGTAAAGTTATACCCGTGTGATCTATAGGTTATGGGTTCGAGCCGTAAAAGAAACCACTAATACTTGAATTAGGATAGATTGTCTATATCAATACCTTTAAGGTGCGACCCTGTCACGACCCAAACCGATGGGCCGCGACGGGCTCCCGGTACCTTACTCAACCGAGCACCAACGTAATGTATATTTCTTATTACATCATCATATACACGTGACATACGAGCCCAATAGGCCAACATAATCGTTCTATAAACTCAAAACATAGGCCGACAAGGCTGTACAATCTTTCACGTACACGACATATGTCTACAAGCCGCTAAGAGTACATAAATGTCATAAAGGTCGGGACAGAGTCCCGCCATACCAAACAATACACGTCTAAATCATACTAACCAAACAAGCAACTCCGAAGCAAATGGAGTGCACCAACATCTTCCGCTGAGCTGGTAGCCTACTTGGAGGGCTCTCGACCTGTCTATCGGGACCTGCGGGCATGAAACGCAGCATCCCCAGGCAAAAGGGACGTCAGTACGAATAATGTACCGAGTATGTAAGGCACATAAATAAGTACATAAGAGACATGGGAAAAATATAGAGCACATGACTAAACTTGTAAGCCTGAATAGCTTTGTAAATCATAAATTACTTTTAGCATCATGCATATGCATATGAATGTCATGTCGTGCATAGGTACATGTTTCATAACATCATCAGCCTCTGAGGGCATCCCATCATATCATATCGGCCACTGTGGGCAAAATCATCATCGTATACCAGCTGATCAAGTGGTGGTGCGTATATAATGCCATAACATTTCTCATATCCCATATACATACATATATACGCATATATAACGCCGTTTGAATATACATACATATATACGCGTATATAACGCCGATTGAACCCTATTTCAGCCACTGTGGGCAACATCATCATCATCATATACCAGCTGATCAGGTGGTGGTGCGTATATAACGCCGTAACCTTTTCCCATATCCCATATGCATATATTTACATATATATGCGTATATAATGTCATCTGGTCGTGGGTCAATGCACATGTATGAAATGCATGAAAAGTACGTAATAATCTCAATATTCTTTCCGGATAAACTCTTCCAACTACGTGTTATTCTGAGACCCATGAACAGAAAATAATAATAATTCTCATGGGGAATCAAGACTATAGACACCCCTATTATTTCTATGAATAGAGTAATTTATAGAAATTGTGTATTTGCTCGTTTCTTCAGTATAATTTGGACCATGCCAAAAGAAAGAAGGGATAACCTTAACATACCTGGAGTAAGAAAAAATCCGTATAATATTCTTTGAAAAGGATTACACCGTACTCTTTTGGAATTGCAAAATCTCATTATTATTACGCAGTGCAATTTCGTATGACTTCCTTTACTAACCAAGAGCTTTCGTTACTGTTGTAATATGAAGATTCATATGAAGTTTCAAATCTCCTCTTAAAATGAATTACTACGGTAGTATAAAGATTCATATGAAGTTTCTATCTCTTCTTAAAAATAAATTACTAATTACAGTTAAGACAAAGTGCAAAGAAGACTAATACAAGTCTTATTTCTACGTGTTTGCAAGATGGATAAATGTAGTATCCATGTGCCCACTTAGTTGATTTTCTAATTTCAAGAGTCACTTATTAAGAATTCCTCCACTTGTTGCCACGTGGGGATTTTGTTCCCATCTATAATTATCCACAAATTCTTAATTATATGGTTAATTTCCGTTATTCAGTAATTAATCAATTAACCGCATAATTAAAAATTATCTCAACTTGCTTAGAATACTACTCACTTTTAACATAACTTATACACTTTACTATTATGGTCATGTGGTACCTTGTATGTTACTAGTCCATAAATACAGGGTATTATAGCTTAGACTGTATTTTACCCCAAAGTGTCAATTTTTGACGTAATTCATTTTCTTTGATTCGCTCACTCTCTTACCTCTACGAATTTACTTATCACTTGTTTGAAATAGTAAAATCCTCATAATCTCCAAATAATCTTTTCCTTGGATTGATGTCAATTACCTTACGACCAATTCAACGTTCAATACCACAGGGTGCAACATCGTCGTAATTTAATACTGTCAAGCGTAACATCATCGTAATGTAATACTGTCGGATATAACATCGACGTAATATTGCGGGGTGTAACAGGTTCTTTCTCAAACCTTGCATAAATATAAGATACTTTGTACACCATGTATCATTTTCTGTCCCTTGATAACACAGCTAGATGCACGTTTCCGTCAAGTGCAACTGTTCATTAGGCAGAAATCAAGTTCAGTCGCAAACCCGAATAAAGGAGTAAGATTCCAGTAAACTGGCAGCCAACCAGCGTGAAACTAGTCAACTCGTGATGTTTTTACAATCCTATAATAATGATTAATTAACAACATTAAATCACATAAACCTACAGAATCATTATCTTTTCAACTTTGCTGCTCTTGCAAGCCTTGGATGGGCTCACCAGAAATATCATCAGAGGGCCAAGGAATCAAACTCATTGGGGGAAAGCAACAAGAACAAGATTCCTGACAAGGTTGTGGTAAATCCCAGTTGCTATTGCTTGTAGTGTTTGTATTTCCAATTTTCCCACCTACCCCACCAGAAGATGAAGGGGAGGCTGCTTCTTTGAGTGGACCCCAACACTCTACTTTGTTGAATTCTTGAATGTTTGAGTGAAAATAAACCCAAACTAAAGCTTCTTGTAACTCTGGGTAATTGTTTAGTAAATTCCCATCTCCATGAACAAAAGCCTTCAGAACCTAATGCACAGAAAATAAAATAAAATAAAAATAATGTCCATTTTCTGAAAATATGATTTTAAAGAAAAGGGCAGCCTGGTGCACTAAGCTCCCGCTATGCACGGAGTCCGGAGAAGGGCTAGACCATAAAGGACTATTGTACGCAACATTGCTCTGCATTTCTGCAAGAGTTTACTTTCACGGCTCGAACCCGTGACATGCCTGGTCACATGACAGCAACTTTACCGGTTACGCTAAGGCTTCCCTTCTTTCTGAAAATATGATATTACAAACAATTCATGAACTTACCACAGGGAGCTCTTTGCAGAAGATATAGTATCTGAGTCTAGCAAACAAGTCTAACAAGAAATGGCCTCCACTTATGTGACAGTGGACATGAAGTGACATCTTCCCTTTAACTTTCTTCCATTCTGCTACCACTTCATCCCTTTGCAATCTATTATACCACCCTTGCAACTGCAAATCAGCTTTTTCAACAATTTTCTCAACAAAATTTCTATTAATATACCAAAATATTAAAAATTCAGTGTAGAGACGCATTCAAGATTTGAAGGAACCGAGATAAATGATGATCACCCCAATTAAGTAATTGATCATCGACTGTAGTATTCAGCCCATAAATACTAGTTAGGAGATTTATAGGTTTTTTCTTAGCGAAAGCGTATCTGCAGCAACCACGACTTGTGTCACTAGTCGTCGGGAATCCTCACGAAGCGAATGAATTCCCTTTGTCCACAACCTACTACCCCTCTCTAAGATACAGGGAACTAATCCTAACCGCCCTCTCTTATGAACAAGTGAGTCTCCCAACACCCACAGTAGCGTTTACATAAGGCTTAGGGTTAGACCTAATAGGCCGACTAATTAGATAGCACCGCTGACGGGCGTATCAGATCCAAAAGGCTATTTTTCCCAACATTGACCTTCAAGATCTTATGACACCAAATTTACACCAAGAAAACTAGTCCAAGAATCAATATATCAAAATTATTTTTGGAGGATCAGACACGGATGTTATTCCGCGCAACACTACTCCAAGAATCAATATATCAGAACTACTACTACTAAGGTAACCTTCCTCTGTTCACTCTCTTTCTCTCAGCAGTATGAACACAAAGAATTAACATATGTTATCAGGTTAAAGAATAGAATTAATTACCTGACAGTTATTAATGGTCTGAGAAATAGCCAAAGTGAGTTTAGAGGTAACATCACTATGAGTCAATGTGTATGTTCTTGGCAGCTTTCCTGGATGTTTTTTCTCATCAACTCCTAAAAAAAGTACCTTCAACTTTGATGCTTCAAATATAGCTGGTCCAAATAACCTTGCCACCTATTAATTTAAGAAACAAATAAACTATTAATTTGTTGTTTATAAACAAGGGAACCCAATTAAAAATTGGAGTAAACAATATCTGAATATTAAATTCTGATAACCAAAAGGAGAGAAAAAGAGAGTGGAAAATTACTGGGACTATGGATTGATTCTTGTTGGACTTTCTTCTGTTTTTGTATATAAAAATAGAGCTTTGTTTTTCAGGGTTGAGCTTAGATGGAACTACGAGAGAAGCAGTCAAAGTTCCCATCTCAGAAACCTCTGAAATTAAAGCTATATTTTTGAGAATCAAGAAGATGAGTATACGAAATTCCTTGAATCTTGGAGCTCCAATATATCAGGAAAATTCTAAAAAAGAATATTTTGATTAAATATTTGTACAAGTTAGGTGTTGAAAAAAAGAGGGCAAAGGATTAGTTTTGATCAGTTTGTTGCTTTTGCTTTACTTAGATGCGTTAGGCTTTGGTGACTTTGAAGATTGGCATTCATACGTGTACTAGTGTGTGTTTTTGTGTTTGTTTTACACCTTTACTGTGTGAGAGAGAAAGAAAATGAGACCAGAGAGATGTAGAAAAAGCAGGAAAAAGACAAAAAAGGGACAGTAGGGATTGCGTATTGAGTGTTGAAATTAGAAGAAATGGTGTGAGGTGTTACTGATGATTGCTTAAACCAGCTTCTAAGTTGTGATGTTAACTTTGATTTATTAAGAGGATTTTGCTGCATGATTTAGGTTTAAACACGTAACTGTTTTACTTGCTACACTCTCTAGTCACATTCTTATTAGTTTTGCTTCTCATTCTAAGGTATCCGCTGATCCTTCTGTTTCAATTTAGATAACATATTTTTCTTATTAATTCATTTTAAAAATAAATAATATATTTTAACAATTAGAAACAATTCAACTTTAAACTCTTTAATTTATACCTTTTATCCTTAATGAGAAGCTTTAATAGCCACACAAATGTCATGACCCCACAAAGCTTTTACCCCTTAAGCTTTTAAGATCGCAAGTTTCAAAAATCTTCTTTTTGTTTCTTAAACTTCGTGCCGAATCAAACTACATCATCTAATTTGAAACGAATGAGGTATATTATATTTGGAAAAATAATACTGTATAGCCGCTCTCAAATAATAGTCAAAAAAAGAATTTTTTTTGTATATATACATTATTGTATGTTATATATAAGAAATACAAATTCTATAGATTTTGCAGCTACCGAATGTAAATAGTTTATGCCGCATGTTAAAATTGATATTTGCCCAATATTGGGGAGAAGAGTGTAGGACGGTGCATAATATTGTAAATATCGAATTTCCATATTGAAATCAAAAAATTTAATATTTGATATTCAATATTTTAGTATTAAATATGGTATTTGATTTAAGTTTTTAAAACTTTTGGTTTAGTATTTTCTGTAAAAAAAAAAATGAAAATACGGATATCATGCCGGAAAAACTACTCTTCGTCTTCTTGTAAGCGCGGTTGGTAGAAAAATTAAATAATACAGTAGTTGTGTTATGAACAGAATTCTATTTGAGGTGAATGTTTATATTTTTGATAGATCTTAGGGTTTGTTACTTGGTGGCTAAGTCACGTTTCCCCTTATAAATAGAGGGGTTTTACCCCATTGTAAATCATCATAAATCAATAAGAATTCTCTCTCTCCCTACTTTTCTCTGCAATACTCTTTTCTTCTTTTATTCTTTCTAACACGTTATCAACACGAGACTCTAACTAATTGAGTAGAAGCTTTGTTATTGAGCATAATGATTGTCAATTGTTCCATTAACTTCTTTCATGATTAAATTCTGGATTTAAGGTAAGTATTTTACTTTATTTTTCTCTTTTAAATTCTTGAAATTCTATAATTTAATTTTAAATACATGCAAAGACAATAAACTTTGATTATAACTCTAACAGAGTTTGCAAGAAATTATAACCACCCGAAGTGGTAAAAATTTTTTGCCTTGCCATGATCAAATTCATGTATGATTGTGGGCAAAGAAGTGGAAACTCCGTACCATTGAATTTGTTTCATTCTCATTTCCCTTAAGAGAATATGATAGCAATATGTAATAAGTCTGAAAGAAGACAAAATTATTACCGTGAAGGTATCAATGGATGTGGACGTGGCAATAGACGAAATTATAATCGTCATCATTGTGATAATGAGAATAATAAAGATTCTCAAAATAATCTTTCACTCTATGAAAATAATATTTGCCATCAATTTGACATGAAATTTTGTAAAGCACACATAGATGATTACGATCCATTCATGATGTGAATGTGACAACATCTGATTTACGAATACATATTCATTTTTCGATGAATATGAACGTGCTAGGGGATATACAACACCCATCTCTAGAAGAAGGTTTGAGATGATATAAGAAAATAATGTTATTATTATACATGAATGGTCATTGGTCACGTACTTATTGTACGCCAAAATATTTTGGATGTGATTACTAAAGGATAACAGTAATGCAAGAAACGGATCTTGCATACAATTTTGACAATGACCATAATTTATAATTTTCTCTTTAAAAGTGATACTCATATGGATGTTGCTGAATATGTGGTAGTACCAAATTAATTAAGAGCTCTGGAAGAGCCAATTATTGATATTTTGGAGGAATACAATTGATTATCATGTCAATTTATTGTGTTGTAGTAAGTTTCAAAGAAACTTATGGAGTTTCTAAAGTATTCGCGAAATATTGAGACTATAAATAAAGGAAAGATTTAATATCTTCTATTACTACAACTTGTAGCGAGGTAATATGTATGTGAAAAGCTACCCACGTTATTCTCCAGTTTGTACTATATAAAAATAAATGACACATTAAAGTAAAAGTTTATTGATATAAAAACTCATATCATAATAAAATTGGAGTTTATTCATAATTGCACGCATCATGGTGTAATCCTAAGGTTTATCAATATCGATAATTTATGAAGTTGGCATAATTGATTTAGCCATGTTAATTTAAGTATGATGTGCAAAAATAAAAGAGAATTCACATGGGTAGGTATTAAAGAACTAGAAAGTTCTTTACGAATTTTCTTATGTTGCTTGTTCTCATTAATTAATAGACTAACTAAAATTGGGATTGAATCTCATGAATTGTGGAAATACCAAAGGTGAATATGGGTCAATTCACCTGCCATGTATACCACATAAGATGCATCTATAAGATAGTTACATGTGCGATTATTATTAATCCGCAACTTGATGTTTGCGAGGTAACTTGCTCAATAATTTAATTTCGAGCATAATTTTTATATTTTCTATTCAAGACAATTCATCTTGATAAGTTGGTTTACAACACAATTGATTTAGAAAACTGATTTATTGAGTACCTCCACTTAATAGCTAAACTATTGCTCATGAGAACAAAGTTATCTACATCAATTTGATATACGTTATATACAAAAGTATATTACATTCTCCCATCACAAGTGGTTCAAGGGCAGGAACCAAATAATTTCATCTTATTGTTATTGATGTGCTGTGTATATTTTGATTAACACCATAATGCACAAAGATGGGTTCCTAAAATTGAGGAAGAAAGTTAGTTTTTCTAACATGAGGGGGAGACAAGATAAACAATTGAGAAAAATTCACGTAGAATGAATTATGATTTCTACATCTAGATCCTCGAATAAGATAATATGAACTTGAAGTTCATAAAAAGATAATTCATCTGCAATATATTGCAAAGTATGACAAACACATTTGCCAACTCAAAGAAAGTAACTATATTCTCATTGCAAATGCTCTTATTAGAATAAGTCCTAGAAGGACAAAGTCTATGGCACACTTAAAACGTATAGACAAATCGGTTTCAAATAAAGTTCTTGATAAAGAAAATGAGCAAATGATCAAAATGATCATAATAAGGAGGCAAGTGATAAGAAGATCACATGACATAACATTTCATAAAATCTCAGGAGAGGTTCAGGTACCTGAAAATATGAATGAAGAGATCTTTATGTTATGTCTTTATGAAAAAAAAATATTGGAACCGATAAAATTTTTCGTCGACGACATCTATCATAGCGGTATAGATGAGGACCTCAAGTCTGTCGTATACAGACACAAAAAAATTGGCCAAATACAAGAGACACAATTCAAATAGAATTGGTTTCATATGAAAGACATGTAATTTTGGACGTGTAGTTCAAACACTTAAAAGTATAAAGTCAATGACGAGTGCAATCACCTTTATCTATTTTATATGTAGCATGACATAAAAACTTGATATGTATCTAAAGTCCATTCATATGGCTTGTATGATTTAACTTATATGACAATCCATGAAGAATTTAAATTGTTTAAAGCATATAAAATTCTTGGTCATGAAGTACTACATCCTAAGTACAATTTGTGCACATTTCTATCTTGATATAATTATAAGCATGATAATGTGATAGCAAGAATTTTCAAGGTGCAACATATTCATTGGAGTTAATATGTGTGATTTATTCACAAAATCTCTGCCGACGCCAACCTCCAAGAAGCTAGTACACAAGATTGGGATGTGTAGGCTCAAGGATGTGAATTGATGCTCTCTCATCAAGGGGAGTTAATATGCATTGTGTTCTTTTTCCCTTACAAGGTTCTGTCCCATTGAGTTTTCCTTGCAAGGTTTTAACGAGGCAACCAGAAGGCGTATTGTTAGATATGTGTACAGTTTTTCCTTCACTAGAATTTTTTTTTCCACTGGGTTTTAGCTTAGTTAAGGTTTTAACGAGGCACATTATCTGTTGAATAGACATTCAAGGGGGAGAGTATGAATAGAATTCTATTTAAGATAAATGTCTATATTTTTTAGAGATCTTAGGGTTTGTTATTTGTGGCTAAGTCACTTTTACCCTTATAAATAGAGGGGTCTTACTCCGTTATAAATCATCATAAATCAATAAGAATTATCTCTCTACTTTTCTCTGCAATACTCTTTTCTTCTTCTATTATTTTATAACAAGCTGATATTTATTCGAAGCAACAATCTCTATTTATTCCTATCAAATTTTACCTTGACGGATATAATTTTACAATGCTCATTTCCATTTAGTTGAAAGCTTTGTTCTTTCCTTAGTTGGTTTAACCTTCTCTATTAACTTGGTTCGGTAAAAAAATCATGCTATTAGGTTCATATGACACTCCTTCAGGATTTTAATACGGTGTTTAATTTAGGATGATAAATTTGATCTGTAAAAAATAAAGGTAAATATTAAAAAACAAAAGAAAATTAATTTGAATGTTCGGTAATTATCTTTTAAGTTATTCAAACTTACAACTTTTTCCCAATATTCTTATTCCAATTCTAACTTTTAAAATCAGAAATTAAATCCTAAAACCATCTTATCTGATGGTATTTAGGAAGGATACCCATACCTTGATTATTTTGTTTTGCAATTGTATGTTCTTGGTTATGTTTGCCAAAATTATGAATACCTTGATTCAAAAATTTAATGGCAAACATTAGGGTATGATTCATTTGGAAGTTGAGTATTAGATTTAACTTACGTTGTTCAGACTCTTCGAAAATATTGCTGAGTGCATGTCATATCCTTCAAAAGTAGTATGTTTTTTGAGAAACCGACACTAGTGCGGCATTTTGAAGAGCCCGCACAACGTAGGATTTAACGACCATTTGCTTATGGGATTTTTACCTACCTATGCTACATATGAAACTTATTTACCTCCTCTATAATCAAGTTTTAACTTAATTACATGATCATATACAATTTATCAATTATATACAAATTGGTTTTAAATGAGTGTCCCCCTGATTGCAGCCTATTAATTTAATAAATCTCGAAAGATTCTCACAATTCCTTACTTACCCAGACAAACTCCAATTTTTCTAAAGGGTTTCCTTCTTTATTTCTTCGAAATCAACCCTCTTTCTACACCGATTCTACAAGAATTTTTCTTCTAAAGCTCATAATTTTTTCTAATAAGGCGAAGAAAGGAACTAATTTTTTATCGCTTTGATTTTTGTCATGGCTAGAGTTTGAAGCTTTTCTGAGTTTCCCCTTTTCTTATTGGTGTTCCGATGGCGAGCTAGCAGTAGATGTATATTACTTTTTTGGCTGGATTGTTCGAATTGAAATTGTCAATCAATAAATTATGAAGGTGTTTGGCTCTCCACCATTATGCGTCATTAAAAAGCTTCGAAGTTGTGAATTCAAATTCGAATTTTCAAAAAATATTTTTTGTTTGGATTGGGTGTTATTGCAAGCGATTGAGAATATTCTATGGAGTTTATATCTCGATTTTGAGGGTAATTCGTGAATATTAGATTTGATTTGGCTGTATTTTCAGATTGAAATTCGAAGAAGAATAAGCAGAAGAACACACCACATACAAAATATATATAAATTATATGCAAAATACATGCCAAAGCATATTGTATAAAATTTGTATGAATTTTGTCATTAATTTGTATGATATTGTAGTTATATTTAACTGGATAAGTGATGTATGAAAGTTGTAGATAAGTTGTATATTGTATAATTAGTTGTATGAAATATGTTTTTAGTATGTATGTTGTTGTAAATATATCGAATTTATTATTAATTTGTATGTTGTTGTACCATCCATTATTCTTTTCTTAAAATAAGTATATGGCAAAGAGAGAGGAGAGTTGCACTAACTATGGATTAAAATAAGTAAAACACAATTGGATGTAGTCTTATTTAAATGGAAGGATAATTTGAATTTCGTTCCCTTCGGTCACGTCTATTTTCAAGTAAAGAATCCCCTAATTTAAGACACTAATAATAAATTGTAAATTGAATAAAAACTTGTTTGGGATAGGTAATATATAAAATTTGGATAATTTTAATAAATATATTTTAAATATTATATAGGAATGGAAAAAATTCCTATAAACCTAGGGTTCAAAGATTATGTTGTCACATTGTGACACATCAGAGTTTGTCCACTTGACTCTATAATCCATATCCACCAGTTTTGCCTTTTCTACAGTTCTTTTCAAATTTAGCAGGTTGAAAACGTTATTGACTTGGCTACGTGGGCTCTACACTGCCTGGAGGTTGATCCACACGCCACTTTGCCATTAATACATGTATTTATACATGTGTTTTTTTAGAAAAAAGATAGAGGATGTTTCTTTTAGAAGGTAAAAGGAAAATTCGACGAAAATATTTCACGTCAGGATCTGTTGCTCAAACCGAATCACGCTAATGCTATGAAAGTTCCGTCCCAAAAAAAAAAACAGATCTAGAATAATTGCTAAGTATCAGTATACTTATTAATTTTCTATATTATCTTTTATTTTTAGAGTAATAAGCTTGAGCCTAACATTAACATATACTAGATAAATTGTTCAACTATTTATTACAATCTTACCTTTTAAATATTTTTCAAAAAGCCAACTACTGAACTACTATCAGTAGCCGAGCCACGTTTGTCCAAGGGGTTGACACTATGTTTATCGTAAAATTATACTGTTTAGTTAGATTAATATTTTTTAAATACATATATACTATTTGTTGAATTTCTTTGACATTTTTTATGTATTTATATCTTTAGAGTTTGACTCTCCTTTTTAGTAAAAATTCTGACTCCTAGTCTACCATGCTATTTAATTGTATTCTGAAATAAAGAAATTGAAAATCGGAAGATAAGGCTTAAAAACACGATTGCAAACGACATTTTAAAGTCCTGCTTAAAATAAAAGAAGGATTTGCTAAGATTTTCAAACTCCGTTAATATATAATTACTCTTAGGTGGTGTTTAGATTTCGGTGAAATTTAAAAGCAGCCAGATTTATAAGTGGTAATTGAAAAATAGTCACAATTTTAAAAGTAAATGAAATTTAGCTATTTTTCATGTAAAGATAAATTTGAACAAAAACACTGTTCAAAATCCGAAAAATATTCCAGCATAATATACTGGAGTTCCAGTATAATATACTGGACTTCCGACATAATATATTGGAGTTCCAGCAAAATATACTGGACTTCCCGCATAATATACCAGACTTCTCGCATAATATACTGATCCAACATAATAGGCTAAAATTTCATACATAGGTGCTCCAATCTCCAGTATATTACGCTGGAACTTTCCGTGTTGCAGCAAAAGAGTTACTAGTTTTTAATGACTTTACAAATGCTGGTTATTTTTCAATTACCAGTCCGATAACTGGCTAATTCGTGCTATTTTTACTTAGTTTTCATGATAAGTACATGAACTACCACGTAAACAAACAGAAGCACCTCTCTTTTTAACTTTGCCGTTCTTACCGGCCTTGGTGGATGGGCCCACTGTTTTAATTGGGCCTACTATCAGGCCCAGAGACATCAGAAGTTATATTAGGCCCATGGATCAAGCTCCTTGGGGGGAAGCAACATGTGCAAGACTCTTGACAAGGCTATGGGGGCCCATGGACCTCACTAGAATAAGAAGAGGAGGGTGAAGCTGCTTCTTTAAGTGGACCCAAGCACTCTATTTTGTTGAATTCTTCAATGTTTGAATTGAAATAAATCCAAACTGGAGCTTCTTGCAATTCTGGGCAAGTTTTTAGCAGATTGCCATCTCCATGAATAAAAGCCTTTAAAACCTGATGATGCACATTTCAAATTGTTAGATAGTTTGTGTGCGAAGGCGAATTCAGTATTTGAAATTTATGAATTCTTATAGTGATACCTTAATATACAGTAATAAACAGTTAAATATTTAATGAATTTCTTAGTACATTTACGAGGTTTAGGCAAAAACCTACCACGGGGAGTTCTTTGCGAAAGATATAATATCAGAGTCTAGCACACAAGTCTAACAAGAAATGATCTCCACTGATGTGGCAATGAACATGAAGTGACATCTTCCCTTTAACTTTCTTCCATTCTGCCACCACTTCATCTCTGTGCAGTCTATTGTGCCACCCTTGCAACTGCAAACAAAAACCACATTTCCTCTTCTTTTTTCCCCTTAATTTTCTCAACACAATTTCCATTATAACAACGACAATAAATCCAGTGTAATTTCACAAGTGGGATCTTGGAAGGGTAGTGATACACCCTTGGCATATATGCCAAAAGAAGATTAGTGAAATGTTAAATGATAATGATTAACCTAGTTAAGGAATTGATTGTGGACCTTGAGAATATGAAGACAGAAAACTAGAATGAAAACTCTGTATATTTGATGAGCCTCCAATGGAGTTTATATACAAAGGAAGTAACCAATTGTGCTAAGCTAACTCCTAGAAGGTAGGAAAATATAACCAAGTACAAAAAATAAATTAACTGTAAAAGCTAAAATCCAGTGGATACTAAACTGTAGCCTGAAGTTACGGAACAAAGACCCAGTCAAACCTAACAGCAGTAGTACATGCGCTATACGTCCCCTCAAGTTAGGCGTGAAGATACAACGCCTAACTTGGGAAGCATGCGTTGGAAGGTCGACTTGGACAATGTTTTGGTGAGTGGATCTGCAAGTTGATCAGCAGAGTGGATATGCGATATGCAGACTTGGTTATGAACAAAGTGAAGATCAACCTCAAGGTGCTTCATTTTTGTATGTTATACTAGATTCTCGGCAATGTAAGTGACCCCAAGGTTATCAAAAAGTATTGTAGGAGCAACAGAGAGCGTCACATGAAGATCTTTGAGCAAGTGTGTGATCCAGTTTGTTTCCGACAAGGAAGAAGCAACGACACGATATTCTGCCTCAGTGGAGGAGTAAGAGACAGTAGGTTGCTTAGGAAAACACCAGGAGATAGGTGTCGTGCCTAGATAAACAATGTAACTAGAGATGGGGCAGCGATCATTGGTATCACCTACCCAATCGGCATCAACATATGTATACAGACTACAGAGCAGTTGAAGGTTGTGGGGAAATACGAATACCATGCTGGGATGTTTCTTTAAGATACCGAAGGATCCGTTTAACTGCCTTCCAGTGAACTATGGAGGGAGAGGTGTTGAACTAAGTAAGCTTGTTTACCGAATAGGTGATGTCAGGTCGGGTAAACGAAAGGTACTGAAGCTTACCAAGCATATATCTGTACTCTTTGCCATCAGTTTTGGGTGCTCCGTCATCAAGAAGTAGTTTTGTAGACGTGCTCATGTGTGACTGGACACCTTTGAAGTACTGCATCTGAGTATCATGTAACACCTCCTGTATATACTTAGATTGACTGAGAAACAAACCATCGGCATCCCTGTATACCTCAATGCCCAAGAAATAGTGCAGTAAACCAAGATACTTTAGAGAAAATTTTTTTGAAAGAAAGGTAATTACATGTTGAATGAGTGTTTCATTACTGCCCGTGAGTATGAGTTCATCCACATATATCAGAACATAAATAGTAACTCCCAGATTGTGCATCACAAAAAGAGAATTATCACACTGCGACATTTGGAACCCCGTTTGAATCAACGAATCAGTGAGTGTATCGTACCAAGCCTTAGGAGCTTGTCGAAGTCCATAAATGGACTTCTTGAGATGGAAAACATAGTCGGGATGATCCAGATTTTCGTAGCCGGGAGGTTGTGACATATATACATCTTCATGAAGCTTCCCCTAAAGAAATGCATTATTGACATCTATCTGATGTAATGCCCAATTATTATGTACAACAAGAGTGAGTACTGTCCGAATGGTGGTGGGTTTAACAATCGGACTAAATGTCTTGTGAAAATCAATCTCAGGCCTTTGAGTGAACCCTTTTGCAACTAAACGTGCTTTGTACCTATCAATGGATCCATCAGAGTTAGTTTTAATTCGAAACAACCACTTACAAGGGACAACGTTTCTGGTGTGGTCTGGGGGAACTAATTCCCAAATCTGGTTTTTCATCAATGCATCAAATTCAGCATTCATAGCGGCTCTCCAATTTGAATCTTTTGGTGCTTGCTTGTGAGTTACAGGTATTGGATGTGTTTCTGGCTGGGAGATTTGTGCAGTGTAGTCAACGATCTTTCTTTTTTCGAATATGTTGTTTTGAGACCTCGTTACTACACCGATTTGGCTCTATTTGTGGAACATGAACAATGTGATCAGTGGGTCAGGACAAACTGTGTGATGAGTTTGGGCGACGCCAATAAACGTGAGCAATTGATGGTTGGCGAGTTGAGGAGATAGGTTGAGTAGAGGGGGCAGGAGGTTGGCTCTGGAAGACGAAGTGGGGATGTAGGTTTTCAGTATCAGGTGATTGTTGTACATTAGACACAGAAGATAAAGAAGCAGTTTGATTGTTACCTAGGTCATGAGTTGTAGATTGATCCGGCTGTGGGTTGTTTTCCTGTGCAGCACGAAGTGAGCATACATCTTGGCGTGTATCTCGCATCAACGAAATAGTGGGGGAAGCTGAGTGATAGTCGTATCAACTGTATTTACTGGTTGACAGAAAATAGAAGGATTACTCTGATCTAAAAGAGTTTCCCAATTTACAGATGAGAAGTTCTGTTTTATGTGAGAAAATATATTTTCAAATGGAAAAATATCTTCTAAAAATTTTACATCCCGCGATAGAAATATTTTGGAACTCGTGGGTTCAAAGCACTGATGTGAATGATGAGTGAGGAGAATCCTAGATAAACACAAGGTTTTGAATATGGTGCTAATTTATTTTGAGCATATGGCCGGAGCCACGGGTAGCAAATACAACCAAACGTACGAAGAGAGTCATAAGCTGGTTTCTCATTGAATAGAACTTCAAAAGGTGAATTTTTACCAAGTGTGCTTGTGGGTAGTCAGTTTATGAGATAGGTTGCATGATGGAAAGCAAATGTCCAAAAATTGGATGGTAAAGCAGCTTGATGAAGTAGCGTTTTGGTTGTCTCAATAAGGTGTCGATGACATCTTTCAGCCATGGAAACCCTTGGAGGTGTGTGTTGTGGAGAAACAAGGTGTTATATACCATTGGAGTTGAGGTACGGTTATAGGATTTGATATTCTCCTCCTCCGTTAGTGTAAAGGGTGAGCAATTTGTGACCAAAATGTTTTTCAAGCACATGATGTATGGTTTGAAATTTTTTTTGAACTTCATTTTTATATTTCATTGTGTATAACCAAATGTATTTGCTATACTGATCAACAAAAAGACAATAGTATCTCTTTATATCAATTGAAACCACTGGAGAGGGGCCCTATAGATCACTGTAAATTATTTTTAATGGATATTTGCTGCACAAGGTGTTTGCATAAAAGGGAAATCTGTGAGCATTATTGCACCAACAAGAATTACAATAAGTAAATTTGTCTTTCGAAGAATATGAAAGACTGGAACTATTTAAAATAGAAAATAAGACTCGAGAATTGGGGTGGCCCAATCTTCGATGCCACATATGTAAGGAAGGGCCATCAATGGCGACGTTGATGGTAGGGAGAGACAATGACGACCATCCGTAGAGTCCTGTTTTATTCGGGCCGCACAGAAGAGGTGTTCCCGTAGTCAGATCCTTCACAAAAAATTTAAAAGGAAAAAATTCTATTGAGGTTAGTTTGATAAGCTTGCGCTTGATAGATGGAGCACACAAAATATTAGAGAGTTTGAAGGCATTATTTGATGCATGTAAATGAGTAGTACCAGTTTGAGTAATTGGAATCCCATTACCATTACCCATTGTTACTTCCTCAATCCCTTTGAAGTCTTGAACATTGTGAAGGGAAGTAGTGTCAGAAGTAATGTGATGAGAGGCGCCTAAGTCGAGAATCCAGGGGTCACTTGGTGGTGTTTGTGCAACAAAATTTTCCTTTGCTTCAAAGTGGTTATGGGAACATAAGCGGCACACATTTGTTGTATGGCCAAAGCGATCACATAGTTGACAGCGAACCCGTGGGGGTTGAACAAATTGGTTAGGAAAGTTGCGCCAGTAGGGATTGGAGTTTTGACTGGACTGCCTATTTGTGGCACGCGAGTTGTTGTTATTATTAGGTGGGCGTCGATTTTTATGTGGAGTTGGTGAAGGACGTGACGCGTTGAGCAACAGCTGCTATGACTTGTGTGGTGGTTTTCTTAAGGTCCTCATGTTTGAGAAATATCTCATGATCAAGGAGCTTATCAAAAAGTTCCTCATAGCTGATTGGAGAGTCGTGTGCCCGTATGGCGGCGGAGATCTCACGAAACTCTGGGCCGAGTCCGCTCAGTATTTTCACCACAAGTTCTTCATTAGTGGCAGGAGAACCTGCTGTGGAAAGTTCATCAGAGAGATCAAATCTCTCGCAGGTATTCTACAATCGATTTGGTGTCTTTGGTGACGATGGTGACGGAGACTAAAGATGTGAGTTTATGGTTTGTTCGGAAAGGAAGTATAGGGTAGATCCCAGGCAACTTTAGAGTTGGCTGCAGAAGCGACAGTGGATGCAATAGTGGCATCAACAGAGGCCATTAGAGCATTTTGGATTAGTTTATCTTGACGAAACCAATCTTTATACTCCGGGTTGGGCGCTTCATGGTTGTTGGTGGTGACTGTTGTCGGAGGAGATGACATAGAGCATCAAGATGACCATAAAGGTCATGACCATGGAGTAGCATGGAAATTTGGGCCTTCCATGTAGTGAAATTATGACTGCCAGAAAATTTAATTGGCAACTGAGATGATGGGTTGAATTTGATTAAATGTTTGAACACAGTGGTGTTTTCGACATTAGCAACTGGTGTAGAGGAACCCATTTTTGCAGAGAAAAAAAAAGAAGAACAGAGGATCTTAGATAGTTTACTCGTTAGAGTGTTGTTTTGGCTCTGATACCATATGAAGACAGAAAACTAGAATGAAAAGTATGTATATTTGATGAGCCTCCAATGGAGTTTATATACAAAGGAAGTATCCAATTATGCTAAGCTAACTCCTAGAAGGTAGGAAAATATAACCAGTACAAAAAAAATTAACTGTAAAAGCTAAAATCCAGTGGATACTAAGCTGTAGCCTGAAGTTACTGAACAAAGACCCAGTCAAACGCAACAGCAGTAGTACATGCGCTATTAGAGAATAATGTGACTCCAAATTTACACGATATATCATTAAAATAAATAACATTTCAAGCTACAACTTACAATACTGTATGGGCTAAAATTACCATAATTGTATGTGGGCCTAGTCAACACTAAGAAGGCCTTCGAAGGCTGCCATGTGCCGTTAACAGGATGTAATGATTTGGCTTCAAAAGGTCAACGCCATGAGAGAAAAACATGTGGCCGGTGAGGTCGAGATGGCACAATAAGGATGAGGACCAGAATAAGGACGAGCGTTCCTTCTATTAAAGCATTAACGACTAGTGTTGTGTGGGTGGCTCCCCAGAGAATATTCGAGCGAATATTCGAGCGAATATTCCTATTTAGTAGGGGTGCTTATCAGGCGGATTGGGCGAATTATTACACTTAACGGTTCAACTTATCTGTTACTAATTATAAATGTAGTAATCCACTAGCCATCCAACAAAACAACAGGCGGAATAGTATAAGATTAATGATTATCATGCGGTTTATCGGATAAACCAAATAGAAATATTTGAACCCTAATTTTTTTGGTTGCATAGTTAAGAATATTTTCCTGTAAGTTATAAGATTTAATTACAACTGCTAAATTAAAAAGTACTAAAAGGAAGTGCCTTTTATCCCTTACTCTTCAGGACAGCCGTATAATCAAGGAATATGTATATAGGGGTGTGCATTCGAATCGGTTTATCGATAAATCGAATCGATTATTTGTTATCGATTT